>JARYHS010006028.1:0-23812 GCA_031002005.1 Vandiemenella viatica
CGTGCTACGTGGGGATGGGGGGGGGGGGGTAGAGGCAAAAGCCACTTGGGGTACATGAAGGGGAGGAGGGGTGGGGTTCACAGGAGGCCAAGTGAGCTACGTGGTTTATGGACGCTCCCTTACTCCCTGGCGCTGACGGTTGACCAGCATGTGGTACGGACGTGAGACCAGTTCCCATCCATCGTTTCTTAGCTTCGGGATCTCCGCGTCGGAACATGAACGGTCGAATTCGCTATTGACACTCCATAATTACAAATTGGTATCTTTTGAGGTCCCAAATGGACGCGTAATGAACCTCTCCGGGAATTCATACAGACGAGCCGGGCCGGGCCGGGCGGCATCGGTCACGTTTGCCGCCGGGAACGAATCGCTTTTTGTGCGCCTCACCGGGCGGGACGCCGCTGCTTGCCTCGCCCTGACGGTTCGTGTGTGCAGCAGAAAACACTGCTACACCAGGATTAAGGGACACCCGCTTTGACAGCAATCAGTTGTTTGACACTATTTCTTACCTTGTCATTCACTAATCCTACACCATAGTGGTCTGCATCTGCGGTCAGTGCAGTATACCGTAGTCTGATAACATCGTTTTCCCTTACAGTAAGTATTGATATCATTTACAAACTGGAAGTATGGCAAGTGTCGTTAGGATACTCTGAAGAGCCCTTCTTACGACAAAAATCTTAGCGACAGAGACCTCATCAAATATCGCGGCTTTGAGTTATAATTTGCCAGAGACTTGCTGAAAAAAGTAATAAGTTCTATACATGAGGCTTCTCTTAAATTTGTGGCCTCACCAGGAAAACTAAGTCATACAACCTTGAGAAATTTAAACATTTCTTTAGTTTTTGAAGAATATTCTCCAAATTAAAACATTTATTTATTTATCTGTACATTCAGATGGTTCGTTCTCTAGGATATAAACGAACCGTTATTCCTTAATACTGTAATAACATTTGTACTAAACATAATTTTGTGAAATAAACACAAATCCTATATACTACGAAAATCGTACAATTGATTAACTATTATTACTACACACTGTAAGTTATAAACCTGTTAGTGAACACTGTTACCCACTAATACTAAATAACTAAACATCCTGAAACTAAACTATATTTTATTACAGGTTCTGCAAGCGGTTGAGGTATATTTTTAATGTGAATAGCACAATAAAGAAAATCGTGCCATCATTAGCATTTACCCATAAATATTGAGTAAAAAGATATGCCATTGTAGGTATTAATTAGGTTATGGCGTCAATAGTGGACAGTTTCTCTGTACAATAACATAAACCGTCGTGCTATGGAATACTCTGCACGCATCCGTAGCCCGCCATATCTTTCTCAAAAGGTTTTCTCCCGCATTTCTCAAATACATCACTAAACTTTAGCATGGCCGATTGTTATCGGATGACTTTTTCGAATACTTATATCTTCCTGGATCGCTTTAAAGTAGCATTCAGATGCAAAGATCGCTAAAAAAACCCAAAAAAACCCTTTTATTTGGTTTATTTACATAGATATACTTCATTACCATCTGAATAGACCCTTGAGTATCTCAGTAATCACAATTGGGGATTTTACCTAAATCTACTTTCGAATGTCAAACCATATCATTTCACTGTTCATACAGATCCATTTAAATCCACCAGCCTCCAACAACATTTTCAAACTGACTTTATTTTTCTATCAGAATTTCTTACTTATTCTTACTCTCTACTTTAAATATCTTAAATTTCTTACAGACCGTAAACCATATTTGCTGCAATGTACAATCCGACAGCACTACCGAAGAAAAAGTATTTAGAACTCTTATGTAATATGACCAACTAACCCCATGACATATACGTTTACTTTGCGTCCACATTCCATCAAGACATTTAAATGTTTCCTTCGCAGCATCCGGATTGAATAAGCTCAGTTTTTCTTGCTACTTCTTGAAATTAAAGTTTCTAAAAGTCCTTCAGAGATATGATTACTTCCTATGATCTTGCACTTGAGAAGAAGACTCATCGTACTAAAGATCGTAATTAGCTGCTTCAATAGATCCCTTTCAATCTGAAGAAAAAAATATCGTCCGCAAATACCCTCCAGAAATGTCGAAAGTATTCCTTGCTACCGTAGGTTCAATCTTAAAAATATACTACCGAGCGGGGGCGGTGTAACGGTTAGCGTTCTCGCCTCGCATTCGGGAGGACGGCGGTTTCGAATCCCCGTCCGGGCATCCAGATTTGGGTTTTCCATGGTTTCCCCAAATCACTCCAGGCAAATTCCGGGATGCTTCCTTCAAAAGGCCATGGCCGAATTCCTTCCCATTCCTTGCCCCCATCCTTGCCCCCCATCCTTTCCCGTCTCTAAAGACATCGATGTTAAAAAGAGACGTAAAGCAGTTACAAAAAAAAAAATATATATATAACAGTATGCTTCTGGTAAACAATGTATAGTAGCCATTCTTTCCATTTTGTACTGAGTTCTTCTCACTATCTGGTCTTTACCTTTTGTTACACAACTTTATTTCCTATTATTACTCTTAATTTTACGTTGAGCACGCAACATACAAGCTCTCCACGACAAGGAATCGTTACAGAAAAACTTTGACAGGACAGTTGGTGTATGTGTAAACAGCCACGCCTCCGTACTCTCAGTGAAGGAACATATCCTTGGCACTACTCATTTTTGGATCTGAATAGCAGAAAATGTCCTACTTTCCACTTGGCCTCATCGTTCATAGTCCTTGGTTCCTTTTTTTTAACGAACCTCTTCTTTCTCTCCTCCCAATCGCGTTGCTTTCAAACCTACTGCACTATTCCTTCCGTTTCGCCCTACCAAATTGAATCCACACGCGACGTCGCACCCTTGATAGGACCAACTAGCTGTTTCATCTGTCTGTTCACATGTGGCGGCTGAGATTTGTAGATGATAGATATTCAGTTCAGTGGATAAAAACTATTTGTCAAAAATATTTCTCCCATATTTGAGTTTGTGTCTGTGTAAAGCATTGCATTATTTTTTTCATATGCAATGGTAGAAAGGAAGCGTAACGATTGTCCAGTCCACGTTTACATTTTGTCACCACCTGATTTATTATGTGTAATTGCAAGTTGGTGACATTTTTAACCGACTTCAAAAAAGGAGGAGGTTCTCAATTCGTCTGTATTTTTTTTTTTGTATGTATGTTCAGCGATATCTTCGCCAATTTTGAACCGATTTAAAATGAAATTTTTTAGTGGATAGGGTGTACCTCCAAAGTGGTCCCATATGAATTTCATTGAGAAACCACCCCTTCTACCCCTTCCACCCCTTAATTTTTATACAAATCCACATTTTTTATTCGATCTCGATGAAACTTTGGACATATATAGCCAAAAATAAAGAGAAAAATACTGTCAACTTTTGGTTTAAAAAACCTGAACCCCTCTCCCCCTATCCACCCCCTTAATTTTTGCCAATTTTCTTTATTCAAAGCTACAGTCGACACCATTTAACTGATCTCCATTAAAGTTGGCAATTACATGTAGTTTTTCATGGAGAAGGTTTCTGACCAAAAAATAAAAATAAAAAACCACCCTCTCCCCTTTACACCCCTTAATTTTATAGAAAACTACATTTCTTATCTGATTTTTATTGAACTTTGCCCATGTATACTTTAAAACAAAAGAAAAATCCCGTCTTCATTTGGTCTGCCAAAGCTCAACCCCCTCCCTCCTTCCACCCCTTTAATTATTGTCAATGTTCTTCATAAAAAGCTACACTCGACACCGTTTGACCGATTATCATCAAAGTTGCCATATACATGTAATTTTTCATGGAGAATCTGACCAAAAAATAAATAAATAAAAAACCATCCCTCTCCCCTTTACACCCCTTAATTTTTATACAAACCCACATTTTTTATCCGATTAAGATGAAACTTTGGACATGTATAGTCAAAATAAAGAGAAAAATATTGTCAACTTTTGTTTGAAAAAACTGAAGCCCTCTCCCCCTATCCACCCCTAAATTTTTACCAATGTTCTTTATACAAAGCTACAGTCGACACCATTTAACTGGTCTCCATTAAAGTTGGCATATACATGTAATTTTTCATGGAGAAGGTTTCTGACCAAAAATTAAATAAATAAATAAACCACCCCATGTCTCTCTTTACACCCCTTAATTTTATAGAAATCTACATTTCTTATCTGATTTTTATTGAACTTTGCCCATGTATACTTTAAAACAAAGAGAAAAATCCTGTCAACATTTGGTTTGCCAATGCTCAACCCCTTTCCCTCCTTCAACCCCATTAACTTTTGTCAATGTTCTTTATAAAAAGCTACAGTCGCGATCGTTTGACCGATTACCATGAAAGTTGGTGCTTATATGTATTTTTTCACGAAGAAGGTGTCTGACCAAAAGATCTAAAAACCACCCCCTCTCCCCATTAAACCACTTAATTTTTATACACAACCACAGTTTTTATCCGGTTTAGACAGAACTTAGCAAATTTTTACTATAAACATAAGAGAAAAATAATGCCAACTCTTGGTTTGCAAAAACTGAATCCCCTCTCCCCGTTTCCACCCCCTTAATTTTTGTCAATTTCTTTTTAGAAAGCTACAGTCGACACCATTTGACCGATCTTTATGAAGTTGGCACATATATATATGTAATTTTTTATGGATAAGATTTCTGACCAAAAAATAAAAAAACTACCCTAGCTCCCCTTCCTTAATATTTGTACAAAACCCACATTTAATTCGATTCGGTGGAACTTCGCTTGCGTATACTTTAAAACAAATAGAAAAAGAAAAATACTGTCCACATAAACTTTCACAAAAACGCAAACCCTATCCCCCTTTCTACCCCTTTGATTACTGTCAATGTTCTTTATACAAAGCTACCGTTTCTTTCTGATTTTCGAAGGAAGTATGCACATGTATACTGCAAAACAACAGAAAATACTGTCTACATTTGGTTTCGAGAGTCCAAACTCCGCTCCTTCCTTTCCATCCTTTAATTCTACAGTTTCTATCCGATTCTGAAGGAAATTTGCACACGTATACTTAAAACATACAGAACAATTGTGTTTAAATTAGGTTGCAGAAGCCCAACCCCTCTTCCCTTCTACCCCACTCCCTCCTAATTTCCAATGTTCTTTATAGATACCCACAGTTTTATTCGATTTCCATGGAACACTGCACATGTATACTTAAAACAAAGAGAAACATAGTGCCTACATTCTGTTTACAAAACCCTACCACTCACTCCCTTACCCCATTTAATTTTTGCAAATGTTCTTTACACAAAGCTACAGTTTTATCCTGGTTTCGATGGACATTTGCTACGTGTATACTTTAGAACAAAGATAAAAATACTGCCCACACTAGCTTTACAAAACCCAAACTACTCTTCGTCTCCACACACCTTAATTGTTTTTTATACATACCTACACTTTTATCTGATATCAATAGAAATTTACACACGTATACTTTAAATCAATCAGAAAAGGCAGTCTACATTTGGTATACAAAAGCCCAATCCCTCTTCCCCTTTACCCTCACCCCTTTTAATTTCCAATTTTCTTTACAAAAATCCACAGTTTTAAATCCCGTCAAAATCAATTAAGCTACTTTTAAGTCATGGCATAATATTTATAAAATAAATGTGTCATAATGTCTCAATATTTACTTCAGATTTCAACTTGGATCCCCAGCTTTCACGTTGTGAAAACCAATTAAAAATCTATATTTTCAGATATATTCCAGAGACAGATTTCTGTATGTGGTATCTATTAATGCCCAGATGTTACATGTTTCGGTTATCGACCAGCAGCTTGAACAGATGTTATGATAAGATCGAAACATAGCCTGGACCAAAATGTAAACTGACATTCCTTAACACAACACCCAATTCACCCCGTTCTGGAAGTTGTTGTGGTATATAAAGACAGAATTCTTCTTTGAAAGCAAGCGCTTTAATCTTTGAGCTACCAGGAAGTTCGCAAAATGGGAACTGCTGCGGCATATTTAAAATACAAAACAAACTGTAATACCACTAAAAATTTAAAAATAAAATAATTGATTTAATAAGAAATAAAAACCGCCTTCAAAAAAAGCACTAAAAATTTTAAAATAACTTTATACCTTGCTTAGGAAAAAGAAAATCTAAATGGACAATATTTTACATTACTGTCATTGAAATTTTTACTTTAATTAGTTATTTTTGGAGTCGGTGCCAGCGAAAGCAAGAAAAACAAAAGATAAAAACAATAAGGAATAAAAAATTATGTTACTGCTTATATTTCAACAAAACTGAAACATACAGATGATACGCCGATATTATACTCTGTAAATCGTTTACTGCATGATGTAACCTACCAACTGACACTGTAGCGCCAGAGATATGCCTGGATGACCAATAAGGCAGAGCCATAGATTAAAATACTGTTAATTTGGTTCCCTAAGCTGTCTCCCGCAATAACACTATTTGCCTCACGACATGCCTGTAAAATATTGGGAATTTTTGTTTGTACTCTCCTGTTTCGTGTCTAAGACCAAAAGAAGTTCAGTAATTCGATCTTCGCGTTGTGACAGCTGGCACCGACTCCAAAAATAACTAATTAAAGTTAAAATTTTCAATGACAGTAATGTAAAATATTGTCCATTTAGATTTTCTTTTTCCTAAGCAAGGTATAAAGTTATTTTAAAATTTTTAGTGCTTTTTTTTTTTTTAAGGCGGTTTTTATGTTTTTTAAACAATTATTTTTGATGATCATCAAAAACTAAGTTATATGTTTATTCCTTGGACATATGGATCCACATGTAACGGATACTGACTAAATATTTTCTTTAAACCAGAGATTCATTACCCTTTTACAAAATATATTTATTTTATAATGGTCAAATTAATGAAATCCAATGTATTTTAAAAATACATTTTTTGTGCAGCCATATATTCAAAACTTATATATGTAGAAGTTATGAGTATAATTATTGTTAAATTATATATGTTTACATGGAAGAATAATAGGAAAGACAATAAATGACTCATTTTGTTTCAATTTTTCATTCCTAAAAAAGTATTTCCGAGGTAGTATGTATGATTTTATATGCGGCCTGTGGAGCTATTATGCATTTCCAAAGTGGCCCGCAAGATCGTTTGGGTTGGCAACCCCTGTTTTAAACATTCATGTTTCGAGAATGTTTGGGGTGAACTTTCGGACGAGTACCATTTTTACTTAAATTGGCCTCTAGTTTACAAAGCTAAGTAACATTCAGCGATGTCGTTCGTCAACAAATAGAGTGATAAATGTTTACTTTTCATGACTATAGGTTGAATTTCAGTTTATTGTTATTGCCTAGTCTACGAAATACGATGATCAGCCAGATCATTATGACCTTGTGCCTAATAGCCGGTAAGTCCACCTTGGCACGGACAACAGCGGTGACGCCTCTTGGCATCGAAGCAATGATGCCTTGCTAGGGTCGCTGGAGGGAGTTGGCACCTCATCTGCACACACAAGTCACTAATTCCCGTAAATTCCTGGGGAAGGGGGCGACGAGCTCTGACACCACTTTCAATCACATCCCAGATGTGTTCGATAGGATTCAGGTCTGGCGAGTTGTGGGGCCAGCAGATCAATTGCAACTCGCTACTGTGTTCCCCGAACCACTCCATCACACTCCTGGCCTTGTGACACGGCGCATTATCTAGTTATAAAAATGCCACTGCTGTTGAGAAATTTGGTCGTCATGAAGGGGTGTACGTGGACTGCAACCAGTGTACGATGCTTATTGGCCATCATGGTGCCTTCCAAGAGCTCCACTATACACATGGATGCCCACGTGAATGTTCCCCAGAGCATAATTGACCCGCCGCCGGCTTGTCTCCGTCCCGCAGTACAGGTGTCAAGAGCTGTTCCCCTGGAAAAAACGACGAATTCGCACCCCCCCCCCCTCCCGCCGTCGGCATGATGAAGAAGGTATCGGGATTCATTAGCTAGGCATACACACACACATTTGTGCGCCAGCAATTCCGTGGCGATCCATATGGACGATAAAATGTGTGTGTTAATTGTCTAACGACGAGCCGCATCACAAGCCAATAACAATCGTTACATAATTGAATGTGGCGAGCAAGCGCGACGGTAACCATACACACAGATATCTCACTTAACAATTTACTTGCGGCGGATAAGACTTGCTGATGTCTAACAAATTAAGTAAGATGAGCAGAGAATTCGTAGCTGATTCCATTGTGACATATCAGCAACATACTGCGTTTGGATGGTGAAACCAAAAAAGAGGATGCGAACAGAAATTTAAAAAAAATAGGATTTTGTGCATGATAGAGGTTAGTGGGAAAAATAATATAAAAGTTGACATGCATTAATAAAAAGGAAAATCCACTCTTTGTGGAGTGCTTTTCGCAGGAAATATATATATATACTAGCTACAAAGCCCGTCAAAATTGACGGGTTTGGAGTATTCTGGAAATTAATTTCTTTTTAGTTGCTTACCTAAACAGAATTGTTTTGAAATAAAGCTCAATGTGCTGTAATTTCTCATCCCTTGTGATGTAGCAAAACGTTTCAGTTGTCAACTTGATGCAGGTCGCATTTCAGTCAAACCACAATCTTCGCTAATAATGCGATGAAGATCAATGTGTTAACGGATGACATAATTACATAGCCTACAGTTGAAATAATGACCACAGTGAAAACGAAGGATACTAAATTAAATCATAACAACTTCAGTATTCTGGCAAATCATTTCTTAGCAATCGCTTAAATAAACACAAAAATAAATCATAATATAATTCCTATTGCCTTGCGCAATAACAAAATGTTTTTGTTGCTATCCTGGTTCAGGTTGCATTTCAATCTAACAACAGGCAGTTTAATCATTACCGTGGTGCCACAATCTGATGATGCATTCTTGTAGAACTCGACGAAATAAATCGAAAATAAAGTAAAATTTTTTGATATCTTTCTTGGTTTTCGAGATATAGCATGTTGAAAATCAATTATAACTGTGATTTTGGTGAAGTTTCCTCTGGTCCAGGACGTATTTCAACCTAACAACAACCACCAGGAAGAAAATAAAACACATATAGTGCATTTCCACCGTGTAGATATAGCGGTTTTGGTAATTTGCTTTTTCTGGTTCAGGCCAGATTTCACCCAAACCACCTAAATTTTGAGATACAATATCTCAAGAGATATGGAAAGAATATGTATTATTTGTTTTCGATTTGTCTCTTCGAGTTACATACGATATCATCATAAAATTTGTCAATGTCGAAATTTTTCTTCTGTTCCAGGCCGCATTTCAACCTAACCACGTCAATTTTGAGATACAATATCTCGAGAATTAAGTAAGATATCAAAACATTTTATTCTCTACTTTCAGTTTTTTTCGTCGAGTTACATAAGAATCCATCAACAAATTGCGGCTTCACGGTTATCGTAGAATCCCATAACCACGTACAGTACTACGCTAAACCATGGAGGAAATATTTCCTTCCTCCATGTGCTAAACATGCCGCCAGAGAAACAATATTTACTTTACACGCATATTAATACATATACTAATCACATTTCAATGGTCACATTGCATCGCGAAATAAACCAAATAAAAAATCTATAAGGGTTCTTCAATCTTAATTTTTTATATTCGTTATTCAGAATTATACTAACACATTTGAATAGCTGACACAGTTACATGCGGCTGAAATAAGGCATCAGTAAAACCAAAGTAAATTAAAAATAAATCTTAACAGCTTACGTCATTCCAACGTAATATTAGTTTTAATGGGTGGAAGTATTTTCCACCGGCCGGAAACTGGTACTGCCCTGTTGAAATTTGTATCAATTGCTTCGTTATAATGGCATCTTCTTCACATTTGCACCCTCCTTTTTTTCCGAAACGTCGCCATGAATTAAATTAAAAATTCTGAAACGTAAGACGCTCCGCAACCGAAAAATGTTAGCAACACTTTCGTTAGAACGAATAAATGAATTAAGTAACAGAAAAAAATTACTAAAAAAAAAACAAAACAAAAAAACGCATGCCCTCTGCTGTAACTTCAAGTGCCAATTCTAATAACAATCTATCAAAACTGCCGCTAACATTGCGAAAATTAACTTACATATATGTGATATCAACGAATACTTCTACATAAACTAATATTAAATAAATCTAAGCAACTAATAAGTATGTTCAGTCAGTTAATTTATTCGTGGATGCCTAGAAATGTTATTAAATAACGTGGATATTTGCTTAACTAATCAGAATTGTTACAAAATAAAGCTCATTGTAATTTATCGTTCATTGTGCTGTAGCAAAAAGCTTCAGTTGTCATCTTGGTCCAGGTTGCATTTCAGCTTAACCATAATATCCGCTAAAATTTCTGATAGAAAAGCAAAGCTTCAATCACGCGCAATTTAATACATTCCATGCATCGCGATATAAACTTGATCCCAAATCTTCACAGGTTCTGACACATTTCTTTCTTAATAGCTACCTATGATGAAGATCGATATTTTAACGGCTAAGAAAGCTTACATCTGCTGAAATAATGACTCCAGCAAGAACGAAGGATGCTATAACAACTTAAGCTATGCCATGTAATATTTAATTGTGGTTTAGGCCGTATATATCGCGAACAATTTGCAACTTCTTTCATTTGAACCATGTAATGTTTCAGTAAAAAAAAACTGATAATTAATATGCCAATTTAAACACAAATAATTTCAGTAATAGGACACAGTTTAAATTTTGAAAAAAACTAAATTATTCATGCCCTCTGCGTTAACGTCAAATGAAACTTGTAATTCTAATCCATGCTAGTTATACTCTAACCAAACATTTAGCAGCACTGATGCTCGAAATACAAAGCTTTTATCTTACAATATCTATGGACAAAGAATTTAAGGAATACTTCAATATATCAAAAGAATATTACGTAAATATAAGCATCTAATGATTGATATATCGATTTTAACGCAATACATACTTTTATTTCACTGTTCTGTGAGTTAATTTATTCACTGTTGCTTGGAAATGATATTAAATAACGCGCACTCCCACAAATAATATCGTAAAGCGTGACGTCATAGCGCAACGTCATAGCTTGACGTCACCGCGTGACATGACGTAGGTGCTACACGCTACATCTTGTCTATTATACTAATAGATAAAATGAAAACTCAACAAGAAGTGGAATAGGTGAAGGCGAAATCTACAAAACTAATTTATGCTATTACTACGACTTACTACTGTTTATGAGAGATCAACACGAACCAATGGACAGTATCAGCAATATCGGAAGCCCAAAATATGAAAGGATTTGAGGAAATGTATAAGAAGATGTATTTGTGCATTTAAGTAATACTGAAGAAATCAAAGAAAATGGTTTTCAATTAGTACAAGTAAAAGTATATGATCTTGTTTATAATCTTCCTGCAACCACTTTTTTTGTCATAGTCCGTTTCTTTTTTTCTTTTTTACAGCTCTAATATAAGCTTCTGCACGAATAAATACATTTTTTTTGTGCAGAACTTGAAAACCTGTTTCATATATTGTCACGTCGCTTCTAACATAACCTCACTACACTTGGCTCGCGATGTTTTGGAATCCCCAGTGAGCCGCGAGCCAGGAAATCATGGCGAATAAATCCGTAGACCACTACGATAAACACAGAAATTTGAGCGCGGCGAGCTAGCTGAACGACAAATGTGTGAACCTGATGTTCCTGTGTATGGGCTTCGACAAGTACGGGATCGTCGCGAGAGTATCCACGCGCAAATCTTCAGCGAGCTTACTCGCGCGTAAATGTGTGTGTGTATGGGCACTATTAGACAATGCAACGCTCTGCCACTGCGCCACGTCCAGTGACGATGGTCACGTGCCCACTTTAGTCATAGTTGCCGATGTCGTAGTGTTAGCATTGACACATGCATGGGTCGTCGGCTGCGGAGGCCCATCGTTAGGAGTGTTCGGTGCACTGTGTGTTCAGGCACACTTGTACTCTACCCAGCATTAAAGTCTGATGTTAGTTCGCCAAAGTTCGTCGCCTGTCCTGTTTTACCAGTCTACTCAGCCTACGAGGTCCGATATTTGTAATGAGGGGTGGCCGCCCAACTCTTCGACGTCTGGACGTAGTTTTACCTTTGTTTTGCTATTTGTTGAAGACATTCAACACAGCACTCCCCGACACCCGACAAGTCGTGCAGTTTCTGCAATGCTCGTGCTCACCCTCTGGGCCATAACAATCTGTCCTCGGTAAAACTCAGATTGATCACGCCCCTTCCCCATTGTAAACACGGATACTACGCTCACTGATACTACATGCACCGTGCGTGTGTCTGACTAGCAGTCATTGCTCGTCAGGTGACGCTGCTATCGCCTGGATGGGTTTATATCGATAGTGGGTAGGTGGTCATAATATTCTGGCTTATCAATGTATGTCTGTACTGTCATGAAACACAACATTTTGCAGTTTGATTCTAAATCGTTTAAGTATTGGATGCTGATACGCAGATGCTTAAAGTTAGTTTTACTTGAGCCTTTCCTTTTATTGCATTAGTTATAGTCCAATTAGATTGACATCAGTGGTAGGTAAGTTTATTATCAAAATGGCATCTTGAGTTTGGTAAAGAATATTTTTTTTGAATCTCAGATGATGGACTATATGCAAGATATTTCAGATGAAATGGACACGGGAGGTTAAGCCGTTAGTGTACCACTAGATCTCCAAGGCATTTGCAGAGGGAGACATAAAATGATGGTAAATGAGGTAAAGGTTATTGAACTGGATGAAAATGTGACTTGTTGGGTAGAGGAATTCTTAGATGAAACAAAGCAAGGTGTTAGGATAGGTAGTGCAGTTTTAAAAGAGTGGAAGTGAAAACGGAAGTGCCACAGGTTAGTGCATCGGGACCATTGCTGTTCAT
This sequence comes from Vandiemenella viatica, assembly GCA_031002005.1. NCBI lineage: Eukaryota > Metazoa > Arthropoda > Insecta > Orthoptera > Morabidae > Vandiemenella > Vandiemenella viatica. The sequence continues at coordinate 12,937 of JARYHS010006028.1, forward strand.
TATTCTAATGAATGTGTGACAAGCTGACACCTCGCCAATCATTTTTACTGTTAATTTTTGTTATTATTATTGCTATTATTTATATTGAATTATTATGCTTTGATTAATTATATGTATCCAGAATAATTGTATTAATATTTGTAACCTGATTTGTATTACTATTACTTTGTATAGTAAATAGGGTAACATAGTATTAACAATCTTTGGTCTGGCCAGTAGTTGGTGTTGGGCGGTTGCATTGTAAACATGATGGAGTAATGAAGTATGTACTGTAAACATTGTCTTGGTGTGAGAGAATAACTTGTATTCGATATGAAGCGTGCAGAATCCTATTTCAGTATATCTCTGGCTAGTAAATGTTTATGTAAGTAACTGTTAAGAAATTCAGTGGTATTTCATTCGGATCCACGTTTGTCATTTCTTCAATTACCGTAATGCCTTTCCAGAATTTGGCGATAATAAGCCATTAATTATATTCAATTAAAGTATAATGAGCATTTATCTGGCAAGTGTTGAGTGAGGAGAATGGGCCTACCTTGTCCAAAAATACGGTGTTAATCCAGTTGGTGTGATAAATGTTAAAAAGTAACGTGTTTCGTCGGCAACTGTTTGGTAAATTTCAGAAGCTAATTTATCCACATTAATTGTGTGGTAAGCTCACAAATGATCAATTATTCAGACATTAGGTAGTTTATAGATGATGTAATGTGATATAAAGAGATGGAAACTGAATATCTAGCAAATAGGTTTACATAGAATGAAAATAAATGCCAAGAAAAGACAGCTTATTAGGTACCTACATAAAATGGTATAGATTTTCTATGACTATAGTGTGGGAAAGGAATTTATTTTTGAAGATCTTGGGATAAAATTTGATGATACATTATATTGAGCTGGTGGTAGAGAAAGGTTTATTTGTGAAAATTATCGCAGAACACAATCAGTAACTGACATCAAAAAAGACTGGTCCAAAGAATCAAACTGTTCAGTTATATTGAATCACACCACATTGTCTCTACAACAGCCAGAAGATAAACACGATGGTGAACATTGCCCTCCCCAGACTCCGTCATCAGGCGCACGTTATGTCCGGGAACGTGCTGTTGCCGCGCCGATACGCTGCGTTCGATCGGCTACAGAGGCTAATAGCACAGTGGCAGTGCGCCCCCCCCCCCCCCTAATACAGCGACGCCGGTGGATGCTCGCCCGAGCCGGGCCATCGGGCAGGGCACCACCTCTGTGCGGGACAAGTCGCGCGGAAACTTCTCCCCCCCAAAGATTGTGCTAAATGTGGAGTGCAACCGTTTCTCATCAGTTGGTGCGGGCGGAGTTTTATCTACTTCTTTTATCGGCGAGGCGGACTGGATTTATGTAGCCGGCCGGGCCGTTTCACTGCCGGGACGTCTTCTCCCCGGGGAGATAAGGTCCGACACTCTGCATTACTGTTAAATGCTCATTTCCGCTCGGGGACGAGAGCCAATTCCAGAGCCACACCCGCTGGGAGGCGGGGGAGGGCAGCAGGTGTGGGCATCTTCAGCAACTCGCTCTTCCACTGCGACACTCCCAAGCGAGTTAAATTAAGACTCTATTTATTTTCGCAATATTTTCAGGAACTGCATCCAGTGTCCTTTCGTATTTCAGTAGCTCTCTCGAGTCCACTTAATAGTGTAGCGTCTACCAGTTCCCTATCTGAAGTTAATTTGGAATAAATTTACTGATATTCTGTCATGTCGTTAACAGTTTTCTAAACTCAATTACATACAATTATTCTGAGTAATTATTGCACCACATATCAAACCGTTCTGAAGGAGGTGAAGTCTACCCGTCTTGATTTTCTCCATTTCTTTACTCTACAGGGGCATTTTTTCTGATAAATATTTGCCTTTGGTTTGCGTTGTTGCTTCTAAGATCGGTTGTATTTTGTGAATACGGAAATTCTCTTCTACTTTCATCACATCTGCTTCAGTTTTGAAATTTTGGCCTTTCTTATTGTTATTATTTCTGCTTTATTGTAGTTCATGATTTTTGTTCTGCTTTGCTCTTACTTACTCCAAATTACTTTCACACAACTCTCCTAACATCCTCCAATATTTGTATGTAGCTTCACTCTTATCAGGTTGTAAATTGTTTGAGATCGAAAAATGTTATTAATTTTGGACGAAAAAATTATCTTACATTCATATCCTTAATAATTTCTTCTAGAAACAAGGTAAATGTAACATTCATACGGCGCGACCTTATTTAACCTTTGTCTGTTTTGCAATATTAACTGATTTTCATACAGACTACAAAAGAATTTTCATTTCGACATTGCAGAAAACCCTCTAAGATTTTGCGTATAATGTTCCATTTAATACTACCAAAGTCTAATAACTGCTTGTTGTGAACCATGTTCCCCAGACGTAGTTAATAAATCAGAAATATGTAATAAATTTTAGCTGTCAGAGACATAAATTATTCGTTCTTTTTTAATTACAGAACGTGTTTCGCTTCGTTTTTTGAAACATCTTCCACGGCTTTTATTTTCTAGTACTTATCAATTATTTATATACACATGCCATTAGTGATTTTAGCTTGGTTGTAGTATTGGAAATCATCTTTTGCCTGTTGCATGTTCTTCAACTAACTTGCCACTCCATCAGCACTGTCTTTTAATTAGTCGGAATGCTACGTACTACATTATGCACCTAAACACAAACTCCATCTAATGGCTTATTAAAAGACTCTGCAGAGGATGTTACTGCGTCAGACAATTCATTCTGTGATATTAACCACTTATCACAAGTGCTAATGTCTCTCGTTTTCATGAACCCATAATGTTTTCGTTTATCTGCTTCTGTATACTCCGCAAGTTAATAAGCTCCAATCATGCGATTTCAAAGTGATACTAATGTAGCACATTTTATGTAGTCTTTTCATTAACAAAAAATTGATGACAATTCTTTTTCTCGTAAAATTTACCGGAATTTCTTTCTTTCTATTCCTACTATTAGCAACATTCTGAACAATCCCTTAATTAATTAATTAATTTTGTTATTAATATTTTCAAATAATTTTGTGGAACACTCATCTACTCCTGCAGCCCTACATTGGATAAGTTTTTCCGAGTTCTATAGAATTCTGAACTCACTCGGGGATTCCTGAAACATCAATATAAACATCAATCTCTTTTATCAACTTTCCAGATTTTGCTGTTGTTGGGTTTCTTCATTTATTTCCTACATCTGTCATCCGCTTCTTGTGAATTTCGAAGAGTTTCCATCAATATCTTTAGGTTGGTACAATTATATTTCACTTGACCAAAATCCAATTTGACGCTGAGGTATACGGCATCTACTTTTTTACTATTATTTTCTTCTCTAATTATACAAACCTGTCTTGCTGTCATTTTTTCATTTTTTACTATTTATGATTTATTTAATTTCGGGAATGGTATCCTTGTTCAACGTGAACCTATATCTACTCTTTCCTATCAATTTTAGTATTTTTTCTGATTTTTTAAAAAAATTATACGATATCGATATATTTCTTAATTTATCGCTTTTCTATCTACTCCATTATTATTCGGCTGAATTAACTTTACTGTTTTTCGTTAACCTGGTAATTACTCTGTTTCAAATTGCATTTTTTTTTTTTTTTAGTTTTCGCGCTTGAAGTAATTTCGCTCTCTAATGCTTTGTTTTGTTGGAAACAATGAACAAATTTCATTTGTTTCTGCTTCCAAAAGTGAAAATATCAAAACAGATCTAGCTACAGAAGAGTATTGATAGATAAGAAATAACTGTCACATGAATATTAAATATACCTGTTCGTACTTTTGTAGCGGCTCTTTCATAGAGGGGTCTCCACGGAGTCTATGAAGCTAGTACACTGAAAACGAAAAATCTGAAGTTTTGAGGGTACATTAAAAATTCGTTGAACTACGTTGTATTGTAGGTAAGACAACAGAATTTCTCTTCGAAAAATCATGGAGAATTATATATATTGGCCACAACATCTTCACAGATGATAGTTGTAGTGACTCAGCTGTCGCTAGGGTTGAGTGCATCACATCTTCTTTTGTGGCTGAATAGTCCGATGGCGGCGTGACAAATTTTGCCACATCTATCGCACACGAAAGAGGGATCCGGTGGGTGTATTTCCCTATTACGAAGCTTTTTCAGCTTTATTTTATCCAACCATGCTCTGTCATATTTGGACATGCCGGTGGTAATATGATGACGCCATAAGGATCTCGTGTTGGCGCAAGCTTCCCAGTCAGAAGTGCGCATGCCGAAGCTCTCCAAATCACGTTTGCAGGTGTCCTTCATGGAGAATTACATATCTGAATACACCTTTATAGGAATATGAAACAACTGCGGGAAATTCAGAACAGCTTCCTTCCTTATTAATATCGTTGAAATAATGCTCTCGGACACGCTAAATGCGATTGAACATATGGTGAGAGTCTAGATCAGGGGTACCCAAAGTAATCGATTTCGACCACTTGGGGTCGAAATGGGGCCGATTAATAATAAAGAGGATCAATTAAACTGTCTAGGGAAAAACAGGAATGTTCCAAAAAATCAGGTCAATAAATAAAATTCAAGCTCAGCCTCTCAATTCCCGTCTGTTTGCGAACTTATGTGAATTAAATGATGAAACTTTCAACAAAGCACACTGAGATAAGGTGATTGTCAAGAGGTGAAAGTTTGCAGAGGCTCATCTGAAGATTTATTAGGAAGATACATCCATCGCTATGTGACAAGTAAAAACAATGCAAGAAATAAACATCTGTTCTATTTGGCAGACCTTCATTCGGAATATATTCCATCTATCCATAATTTCGTTATTATTTTTTTGAAATTATAATAAAAATGGAAAATATCTCCTTTTTCTGTTAATGTGGTGGATTTTGTAACATATGGCAACTGTAAATTATTTCGTTGAGTTGTTATGCAGGTCTCCTTACTGCTTGACATTAGAAATGCCAAAAATGATCTAAAGTTTTTATAAAATACTTAATCTGGTAGTCGATAAGAAGGCAAATATCCTCTGAAGGGGTCGGTGGGATAAAAAGTTTGGGGACGCCAGATCTAGACAAAAAATTCAGCAAAACGATTACTGCTACGGTATTGCTTTTCAAGTGTTTTAATTTTACAGTTACGTCGGGTAGTAAAAAAATTGGATAGTAGAAAATTTATTCCTCCCATTTTTGTATGTGTTACAGAGAGATTCAGAGCAGTACAATTATTTTAGACAGGCTGCTTAACGTTAAAGATGATTTTTTTTCGGGCTGGAATCGAATGTCAGGTCAGAGAACGCTGAGGAAATGGTCTTTATTTTTAACAGTGTCACCAATAATTATTGCAACAAACAGAATATTGATTTGAGGGCTCATCAATTGATATCAGTCTGAAAAATTCCAATATCTATCGGAAGACCACGGATTCGAATCCCCGTCCGGCCATCCAGATTTCGGTTTTCCGAGGTTCCAGAAATAGCAAAAAATTCCATCATCTCCAGACTACAATGTTACAGTCAAATGATCCATTACTACGTTAACTCAGGGACGGTTATAAAAATTCTCGATCTACAGTGCGAACGCCAATGAACTTACGATTGCAATATTACTACAAATACGACGACGCAAACTTTCGTGTGTGATATAAATTACGATAAGAGTTATTACTGAAAACGTTGGAAGGAAATGCTTTTCATCAACCATAAAGAAATTTTCTATAAAATGCTCTCGGGTAACTAACAGAGTTAACGAAGTCTTTTTCACACGATATTTAGGCGATCACATTCACTGTTGTCATCTTCCAGTTTCAGTAAAATCACTTTCCTGTTACTGCCTTTGAACAAAAACACACGTTTTGCTATACGTAATAGAAACTTCTAGCCCTGTGCTCATCAAATATTTTTAGATTTAATTTTTCCTATCCGGGCGGGAGATATAAGCCTCGAAGTCATCAACTTATTGGAGAAAAGTAACCAATTCTCTCATATCTTTGCTCATACGAGTCACTGCTTCTTGTATTTTATTAAAGTAGCGGCTCATAGCTTGCCTTTCATCTGCTGGACAAAAACCTTTACCTTATTTTTACTACGACGTTGGTAATATCTTCCCCTAGCTCCTTGTTAATTGTTTCCGCGGTTTGTCTAGCACTCGATTCCTTAGGCGTTGTGGGTTTTGTGCTTTGGCAAGGCCCACTGATTTGTATTATCCTCTGTTGCACCATGAGTGCACCAAAGGTCCTTGCTTTGAATAAGGAGAAAGTATTTGTTTCTTGGAGATATATTCACTCTTTTGCCGATAGTCATTTATTTCTCTGAATTCCTCCTATCGCTTTCGTTTAGAGCAGCTCCTGCTATTGGCATTGTGGTCACCTCCACAGTTTTTACACATTTTAAACTCGTTGAGGCAATTGGAAGCATTGTGTTCTTCCCCACGTTTTAGCCAGCTCTCTTTTCCTCTGCCATATTTGGACATGTGGCTATATCTTTGACATTTGTAGTATTGTGTCATCGGGAAGATGTAAGGAGACACTGAACCTCATGCAGAAAAATTCTCTTTGATCCGACAAGAGTGATTATCAAAGGTTAATCGGGACAGTCTGGAGGAGCTGCATTTTTGCCTTGTCATCCGTGTAGATTTTCGTATTGAACCGCCGGACGTCAATGATCGGCGCAGACGATAGTACAACGTTTTGACATTTTTGAATAGTTAGGTCAATATCCTTAGCTGCTATACTAATGTTGGGTTTTCTTCTCCGTCTAGTGCAGGTAACAAATGAAAAAACTTTGTTATGGCATATGCGTTTCGGTTTATTAGACCATCATCAGTGCCCTAGAACAAGTTATGTACAAGTTTTGATGTGTAGCATAATGTTTATCTAAATGAAGGTATTAATTTTGTTATTAAATATAATTTTTAGCATATTTTACTTACAGTTTTTCTATTTTACATTAGTGTATGGAATTGTTCCATATCAGTTTCTCTCCTTGAGGTTTCTCACTCACTGAAATTTTTTGAAAGGAAACATATTTACACACGTTTGATTTTTGAAGGTAACTTCCGGGACAAGCTTAATTATTGTTCTTTTTCTTGAGGTTATTCATCAACTGACCATTTTTATGAAAAGCATATTTATACACGTATTTACACACAGTGTAGCTTTTTAAAAGAAACTTCTGTTATTGTTTATGATTTCTTACTCAAAGATGCTTACTGTCTATGGTATATGTATTACCAACCTAATTTGCTTACTGAAGTTAAGTTTTATCTTTGCTATAACGGTTTGTTTGAATGCGAGTTCATTTTTAGAGTCCTAAATAGTGTCTGGTTCGTAAGATGGATGTATTCATTGATCACATTTTCCACTTCATTTAGTGCCTTTTGTATATGAAAATTTTCTTGAACTGTCAACATGTTTTTTCTGTGGTTATTGATTGCCAATATTTGCATGTCTGTTCCCATTTCTGTGTGTTCATGTTTGTTTTCAATTAAATGTTCTGCATATGTAGAATGATTTGTGCATCTTAATGCCCTTATGTGCTCTTTATATCGGATTTCGAATTTTCTGGCTGTTTGTCCGATACAGATAGCCTTATACTGTTGGCAGGTCAGTTTGTATATTCCTGACTGTTGATATTTATTTTCAGCTGTATTACTGTTAAAATGTTTGTGGATGGTGTTATTGGTTTTGAAAGCTATATTTAATCCCGTTCTTCTGAGAATGTTACTTATTCTGTATGTGTTAGTGTTCGAGTATGTCATTGTGTGCCATTGTCTGTTTTCTTGTTGTGTGTCATTGGTCAGTGTGGTTTGGGTAATTGTCTGGTGGGATGGGTGTGTTTGTTGGCCACATTTGCTTATTTGTTTTTTAATTTTGTAGTTAATCTTCTGTACCATGTCAGTGTTATAGCCGTTATTGGATGCTATAAGCATAATATTACTGAACTCTGCTGTATAATTTTCTTTGGAGAGGGGTATCTCATTCATTCTGTGTAACCTGTATCTGATAGCGGCTTGTTCGTGGAAGGTTTTCAGCTTCTGCTTGTATAATGGGGATAATTTGTGTAGGAATGCCCTGACTGCATGATGACTCCTTATTCCAGTTGAGTATCATCATCGATTATTATCCTTCTCCTCTCGCTTCTTTATCAAGTTGTAGTTTTCTTCCTCCCGCTATGATTGTTGTTTGTACCTAGTTTCTTCTTCCGACATTTCTTGATCACGATGATATACGTTTGCATGTCTCTTCTTTCGGTGGGCTGGACCCCTCACTTGCACCAGTCATTTCTCCTTCACTAGCCGAAGGCTTCGACGCTAGGTTTTATTCTTTCCGCGTATTATAAATTAACTATTGTTTGTTATTCATTGATGAATCTTAAAAGTATCATACAATCTCCTTTGAGACCGTTGCTGGTCGCTCGGAAGCGAAAACGCCCGTTTAATATGTACTCGCACTCGTATCTTAAGCAGGTTTATTGCTTATAGCTTTACGCCTCGTCGTCGTTGAGATAATGTTAGGTTAGAAAGGACTGGGGACAAGGAATTCAACCATAACCTTTTGATGGAACTATCCCTGCATTCACCTGGAGTTTAGTTAACCATGGAAAACCGAAACCTGGACGGCCGAACTGGAATTCGAACCCGCGTCATTCCAAATGCGAAGACAGAGCTTACGTCTGTAAGCTGTCCACTGCTATCTTCACTATCCTGGCAGTGGTAAGCCAATATGCAACCCCTTCACTCTCGCTACCAACAGTTGGCCCTCTAACTGTTTCGAGCACTCGAGAGGGTTGCCTTCTCCATCCATTCTCTTTACCATAACAAAACCAAAACTCACTTTAATTATTTCTTTTATCATGTATCATTTATCAATACTGTTCTTTTTCTTAAACACTTCAAAGAGAGGTATTATTACTGCCCAAATAATAATACAATGTGCCATTTAACTTCATTTATTACGATCTTGCTGGAAAACAAATTTATTCACAAATTCTTCACAACGTCCTTTAAATTCTTCAAAGGGGGACAAGCAAGGTGCCTCCACGAGCGACGTTAAGATTGTAACGTCCGGCGTCCCCTGGTAACAGAAGGCAAATTGCCTCTGGCCAAACCTTGCACCACGATGACAGCGTCTACAGATTTGATGCTGTCATCAACACGAGAAGAAGAAGAAGAAGAAGAATTCTTCAAAAATCGATATACAACTTTCATACCACTCAGTCGTTCAGTCGAGGCTGCCGCCTCATTCCCTACAACCTAAATCATGACTTTACTGTTCGGTGACCTCGCGCGGACTGCCCTCAATGTAAATGCAGCTATGTTACGAGTGTATTACGGTGTGCGGGAAGCTGGCTGGCGGGCCTATTGACAAACAATGGATTCTCTAAGTTCCAGAATAAGGCTTCATTATTATTATCTGAATTACTATTTCAATAAAAAGAAACTTTACAATTAATTTTGAAATAAAGAACTGTAATTAGCAAATACTATAGATGGGGGGGGGGGGGGCTAGTTACATGTGGCGTATATGTCACACGTCTCACACATCACACTCAGTGAACACCCGATACTTACACATTAGGATTGCACCACGTGTATTTCTTCGTTACTGTTTCGTTCAGATTTTAATTCTCTGTATCGTCTCCAGTTAAGAGAGCTTAATAGTATGAATCTCAGAGTTGAAGCCCGACCCTAACGATTTATGCTGTGTCTTCCAGTTACACCAGATTATAAGTAAAAAAAATGTTTTTAGAAGAGATTTTAAATTAATGTTCCGACGTCATTATATCAGCTTAACGTAGTAAAACCGAATAATGATTTCTCCCTACGCAATCCCTCCAGAGGCTACAGGTGGGAGTGACACGAACAAACTCGTGTCCACAGAAGATATGATTTTTACCAGTAAAGCTTCAATAGTCTACAACAGCGTTTCTCAACATTTTTAAACACAAGAACCAGTAAAATGTAAAAAATAATGCTGCGGACCACTAAATTTGTGTCTAATTTTTTGCCTATTACCATGTTATTAATATTTTTACTGCGGCATTTCACATAACAAATCTGAAGTTTTTTTTTTAATTTCCTACGGAAACAGAGTTATAAAACTAGAAGTGAATTATTAAAGTTAATTAAATATTAACCAGACTCTTAATATTTAGTAACCAAACGAATAATAATGTTACTGTAGGCTGGATGATACACTATCTCACCAACCTACATGCACAGCTTCTATTTTTGTTTACTTCACACACATATGTTACCAACCCTACCATGTACTGAGGTTCTTCACACCTACTACAAGACCCTCAGAAAACAGTCTTAATATAATCCTTAGACGAACGGCGCAGTTTTTTATGCCAAATAGAAATGATTAGACTACGTGCTGTACTATCCTCTTCCTGGAAATGTAAGATTTTTTCCTGATATTTGTTGCTTTAAAAAAAGTTAGGCTTATAGCATATACTCGCTTATAGCCTTATACAATACGAATAGTGTATCTAAATTTATAATATCCTTCCCGCGGATCACCTGAAACATCTTCGAGGACCACAGGTTGAGAAACACTAGTCTACAATAAGCATGCCGGCAAGATCACGGTAATGACACTACCATTCAGCTGGCTTCGAATAATCAGAATTGTGACTCAACATATGACAAGACCACAGAAATGTTCATAGCAAAATCCTGCGGAAATGCAACGCTTTACCCACACTGCCGGATGTGAGTAAAGTTGTTTGAACAGAACCACTTCGGCTGCAGTCCTGACTCGGCTTGCCCCCCCCCCCCGTGTCCAGCGCGGCGCGCTATCTGGTTTCGAGCAAATCAATTACTGGCGGGTGGCCCGCTAATGAAGTATAATTTATGCCGCCGCCGCGG
>JARYHS010006029.1:0-23832 GCA_031002005.1 Vandiemenella viatica
ATCATTTACTACTCGTGCTCATTACAAGTCTCCAAGTGCAGACCTCATCATGAGAAAATCTTTTCATATATAACTTAGTCATAAACCTTGGCCGCCTCAAATGCATGATGGAAAGAAGATACAATCCATGAGTTCTAAAGAGATCTGCTATGGTACCTGCACTTGTTTAGCAACTCCAAGACATAGGGAACGGGAATATGTGAACTAATTTACCTCACTGGGATCGAAGTGGGTGATATCATATTAAACACAATCTTTGCTTAGACATATTTAGTTTTTATATATATATATATATATAATAGCATAAAACCACGAAAACGCCACCAGTTGCTTAAAAGTTTTTATTCTTTAAAACTTTACTGCAGTTTCGACAAATACATGTTTGTCTTCTTCAGAAGTATGACACGTTAAAATTACATAGGCGGAAGCGTTATCACAAATCAGTCCTTTCATGCGAAGTTGCACATTGTCATGGTTCTTCCTTCCGTCTACCGGACAACATCTGTACGAGGTGGGCAACTTCCGCCAACTCAGTTGGCAAGTAAGTCGCCCGCCTCGTACACATGTTGTCCGGTAGACGGAAGGAAGAACCGTGACGATGTGCAACTTCGCATGAAAGGACTGATTTGTGATAACGCTTCCGCCTATGTAATTTTAACGTGTCATACTTCTGAAGAAGACAAACATGTATTTGTCGAAACTGCAGTAAAGTTTTAAAAAATAAAAACTTTTAAGCAACTGGTGGCGTTTTCGTGGTTTTATGCTAATATAAAAAATTTTACCGTTGCTGACACGCAGCTATGCTCAAGATTTTAACATATTTAGTTATTTCTACCATTACTCTTTTGGAGATGTCAAGGTTATTTTAATTTTTTAAATAAATACAGCTTGTCACAAATGTTGATGATTTTCTCAACTAAATTTTTCTGACTTAGATTTGAAGCAGCGGTTTTAATGATGAAGGTTCTGCGCTAGTGTGAACTCGTATGTAAGGTTACGTTGCCTCGTCCTTCTTGATGAATGAACGAGATGGTTAGCTGGTTAGGTGTAACTTTGATTTTTTTTATTGTCAGTGAAATCAGTGTATGTCTCATATTATATAAAACCTGGCTTTCCGGGGAACTGAGTTAAATTGCAACGGAGTGAATGCTCCTGTCTAAGTTACATTATGATTCTGGCCAATCCACATTTTGGTAACCATGTTTCATTCAAGGTGAATCCTTGGCTGTTCCATCAAGAAAGCTATTACCTTTCCTTGTGTAGATTATTCATCACTATCGATGAGCCAAGTTCTTATTTAAAAACAAAATACTGGTTAGTGAATGTAAGCATGGGCGCATGGAATTGGAAGAAAGTTGTTCTTGGCCTCTTTGAAGAATGATCCCAGTATTCATTCACCTAAAGTGATTTTGGGAAACCAGGAAAAATGAAAATCTGGATGGCCAGTTCGGTGTTTGAACATGTGCTTTTCTGAATGGAAGGTCCCACATTTTAAATTGGAAGAACTGTTCAAATTTTGACATGGACATCTAAATATTACTGTCTGAATGGTTTCCTGAGCCAAAAAAAAAATATTTCAGTCACTGAAATTTCGTCTGTAGGATACAGGTTATTGACACTGTATAGATTAGACATGTTGCCATTCTCTGATTCAAAAATCAAATCAAATGTCGTGACAACATCAGCTCCTAACTTTTTGGTAAACCTTAAAACAGGATGCAAGTATCTTTACAGCTCAAGTAAAAACTGATATTAATATCTTACTTTTGCCACATCTACAGTTACGAACAGTGTATAGTCAGCAATAGTAATGGTGTCTCCTGTTATCCACTTTTTGCCTTCCAGCATCTTGTTGAGAACACTAAGACCATCTTCAACTCTTTTCTTCCTATGCTGGTCCAGCTCTTTACCAGAAAATAGAGGATCCTGAAATAAATATATGTCTTAAAATCAAAGTCCTAATGGACAATACAGTACCTAAGAATGGTGAACAATACTTTAGGTTTCAGTAAAATGTGCAAGTTAACATTATTTTACAGAAATATTGCAAGATTTTATTCAACTGTATGTTTAAGCAATAAATTCTAATAAAAGGCAATATAATCATCACATGATACATCTATTTTCCCATGCACTCCAAATTAACATGAATTATTAATTATAGCTTTGTTACTGAGATGCTCTGAAATAAATTAGAATCATCAGATATGTAAAATCATGTAACAAATTTACATTGTCCTCATACATTCATCTGAATCTTTACATTGACTTGATGTCATTTTCTATGTACTGAAATGCTGTTCAAATTGACTCAATCTAGTCACAGTAGAAGATAGTCATCCAGCTATAATCAGTTCCCAAATACGTATTCCTGAGATGCCTCTAACACCGGTGGATGTTGAAAGAAATAATGGAATTTGCTGGAAAAATCTAATGTGTCACCACTTGCTTTATACAAAAGTTTTCATTCTGTGAAGTTGTTGGTAACAGTCTACAGCAAATTTTGTTTTGCTGTCTTAGGCCCCGCAGGGGCCTGGTACGCAAGTGCCAGGTACGGGTTTGGCGAACCCGCAGTGCCCGAGCTGGAATCTTGTGAGCGCCGCAAGTTTCCCACACCGTAAACTCCTACCATGTTTCAACGACCACCATAGGGCGTGACGGTGGAACGTTGTGTGCCTAGGAAAACGGGGATCTTGGCTTAATCGCCCGGATCGCGAGGACGGTAGAAACCTCTATAAAAAAACCCTTAACCTCAAGGTCGGATACGTGCCGAGGAGGTGCATGGGTGAGAGGCAGATCACTTGCTAACGTACAACCTCAGGGGCACCTGCGCACCCCTGTTGTATTAGCGCTTCTTTTTAAACTGGTTTTACTTGTGGTACCAAAATTAAGTCTTCCACAAAAACCACCAAACCCTGCGGTACGGGTGTGCCGCAGGCTAAACCCAATACACCCAGTACTAAGAAGCGGGCCAGGGTTGATAGCCCTCCCGCTTCAGAAAGCCATAGTCATGGGAAAGTCTGTTTGATACCGAACGCTTTCGTTGTAATGGAAAGGGTAGAGGGGACATTTGAAAAGGTGTCCCCTTTTTATATTAATAAAGGGTTGGAAGGACTGGTTGGAACCTTGAGATCAGTTAAAAAGCTGCGGAACGGGACGCTGCTGCTGGAAACAACCACCAGTAGACAGGCATCCCAGCTCCTTAACTGTGAGAAGCTCGGGGAGTTCGCTGTTAAATGCGAACTCCACAAATCCCTGAATTCTTCAAAAGGCGTCGTCACCTGCCGTGACATCATGGATTTAGGAACCGAGGAACTCGTTAAGGAGTGGGAGGATCAGCAAGTGGTCGAGGTGCGTCAGATTACACGGAGGGTAAATGGCAGTCTTGAAAAGACTGCCACCTTCGTCCTGACGTTTGACACTCCAGTGTTGCCCAAGTGTATTAAAGCTGGCTACATTAACTTGAACGTCCGTCCGTATGTTCCGGACCCAATGCGCTGCTTCCAGTGCCAGAGGTTCGGACATACGACGGCGTCATGCAAGGGCAACCCCACCTGTGGTAGATGCGGCAAGGGGGCACATGAGCCTGGTGCCAGTTGCACGCTCCCACAGGTGTGTGTCAACTGCTCCGGGTCGCACCCGGCCTGGAGCAGGGAGTGTCAAGTGTATCTTGAAGAGCGCAAGATACAGGAGTTGAAGACCAAAGAGCGGATACCTTATATAGAGGCAAAGAAAAAGGCGAAAGCGCTAGCCGCTCCAATATTTGGAACAAGCTTTGCCAAGACGGTCTCGACTCCCGTCAGGAAAGAAAGTGTTGCTACGCAGACATCCTTTGCAGACATGGGCACAAGCACTACGTGCTCATGTCAGTGCAAGTGTGGTGCAAAAACCACCAAGGTCATGACACCGAGGACCGCGGATGTCGCTAGCAACACATCTGCAACCTCGACCATTCCAGCAGCAGTATCAAAGACTCCACCAGCAATCAAGTTGACGGCACCTCATATTCCACCACGTGCTATTGAAATGGTAGCGATAACATTGGCTAGCGGTGGAAATAAAGGTGAACAGAAAATCAGAGGTCCCAAGTTTAGACAGACTGATCCGACCCAGTTTGTCAAGTCCCCTTCTTCGTCTCCTCCCAGACTGTCCATCAGTAGGGAGGGTAAGGGGAAGAAGAAGAAGAACAAGAACGACGAGGAATTTGAGGAGTCCTCCGGGTCGGAGATGTCTGTCTCCGCTTCCGGGCAGGAAGAAACGGAAATGCTGGTGGACGAGTCTGGTCCCGTTCCTCAGCAGGAAATGACCGAAGACCCACCCGAACCGGGGCGGGTGAGGTTAAATAGGTAAGGATGGCTCCCATACTTCAGTGGAACATCAATGGATTTACAGCTCACAAAGAGGAGTTATACCTCTTAGCACGGTCTGATCCTTTGTGTCTCTGTCTGCAAGAGACACATTTCAGACCATCACACCAACCTGTGCTAAGAGGATATGATGTGTACCGTAAGGACGATACCGAGGGTGATCGAGCGAAGGGTGGAGTGGCGGTGTTTGTCCGAAACACTGTCCACTCCGAACCTGTAGCTCTCACCTCTGATTTACAAGCAGTGGCAGTGAGGATTCATGGTCCTATAAAATTGACCATATGCTCTATTTATCTACCACCAAATACGCCCGTCAGTTATGACGACCTATACAACATCTTGCGGCAGCTTTCACGGCCATTCCTCCTCTTAGGAGATTTCAACGCACATAGTGCGTTGTGGGGCTCAAACTCCGATTGCCCCAGAGGCCGAATGGTTGGTAGATTAATAGAGCAAGAAGAAATATGTATCCTCAATACTGGTGCAATGACACATTTCACCACTGCATCCGGATCGTCCTCTGCCATTGACCTTTCGTTGTGCTCCCCCTCAATCGCGGACTCCGTGCATTGGGAGGTGGTTCGGGACCTTCACGGGAGCGACCACTTCCCAATATGGATGCACGTTGAGTTAGACCGTGGAAGAGGTAATAACCGACGCAAATGGAACGTCAGCAAAGCCAACTGGGAACTCTACCGCCGCTCCCTTACTCTAAAGGAGTATGACAGTATTGATGAGAAGGTGAATCACATTACACAGGCGATTCACCAGGCAGCTGACGTTTCCATGCCGAAAAGCTCCGGAACGCTGCGAAGGACGCCCGTCCCCTGGTGGAACGATGAATGTCGTTCCGCCATTCAGGGTCGCAGACGGGCGTTGCGGCGTTTCAGGTTGAACCCTACATCCGACAACCTGGCAGCGTTCCGTATAGCCAGAGCTAAGGCGCGTCGTGTTATTAAGGAGAGCAAGAAAAGGTCATGGCAGACCTTTGTGAGCACAATAAATCGTTCCACACCATCAGCCAAGGTATGGGAGTCCATCCGCCGTATATCTGGAAGGTACTCCCGCCCACCAGTATCTGGATTACTGGATCAAGGACGTATAATTACCGACGAACGAAGCATAGCGCAGCTGATGGCGGAGAATTTCGCTGCCATCACTTCATCTGCCAGTTTCGATCCTCGGTTCCAGCAACGAAGGGTTGCTGCCGAGAGACGTGTGCTGTGTTTCGATTCGTCGGATACAGAAGCCTACAACAGGCCATTTACATTTTGGGAGCTCGAGTCTGCACTGAACAGCGCAAAAGACACTGCTCCAGGGCCTGATCTGATCCAGTACCAGATGCTGAGGCATCTTAATAATGATGCTAAAGAGTACCTTCTGGATATTTTAACGATATTTGGACCGGTGGACACTTCCCCGACTCGTGGAAAGAAGCAACGCTCATACCTATTTTAAAACCTGGAAAAGACAAATTGTTGCCAGGTAGTTATCGTAGTATTGCCTTGACTAGCTGCGTGGGGAAGACACTGGAGAGGATGGTGAATCGCCGCCTCGTCTGGTGTCTTGAATCCCGTAATCTTCTGAGCCGCTTTCAGTGTGGATTCAGGAAGTTCCGTTCCACCTTGGATAACCTGATCCTGCTGGAAGCGGCCATACAAGATGCATTCATCCGCAGCCAACACCTTGTGGGTGTTTTTTTCGACCTTGAAAAGGCCTACGATACTACCTGGCGGCATGTGATTTTAAAACAGTTACATGAATGGGGCTTTAGGGGTAACCTACCCCGTTTTTTAAAATCATTTTTATCTGGTCGTTGCTTCCGGTACCGAGTCGGTAGTGAAGTGTCGGATCTTTTTATACAGGAAAATGGTGTCCCTCAGGGATCAGTCTTAAGCGTAACACATTTTGCCATCGCTATTAATAGCATTGCAGCCATTATAAGGAGTCCCATTGGTCTATCCTTATATGTGGACGACTTTTTAATTTTTATTGCATCGTCCAGTCTGAGAAGCGCGGAACGGCAGTTGCAGCTCGCGCTGAACAGACTGGATGAATGGTCAGTGCACAACGGTTTTGGTTTCTCTGCCGAGAAAACCCGGTGTGTACTTTTTACTCGTAGCAGAAGTCTTTTAGCTGAACCCCACCTTACCCTGAGGAACACCGTTTTACATTTTACTGATACTGTTCGGTTTCTGGGCCTCATTCTAGACGCAAGGTTAAGCTGGCTGCCACATCTTAAAGATGTAAAAGCCAGAGCCTTGAAAGCTTTAAACGTTTTAAAATGTCTGTGTGGCAGGTCGTGGGGTGCCGACCGCTCCTGCCTGCTACAGTTTTATCGAGCCTTTGTACGGTCGCGGTTGGAATACGGGTGTATTGTTTACAGTTCGGCACGGGACAGCTATCTTTGGATGTTGGATAGTGTCCACCATGCTGGAATTCGACTCGCCACGGGTGCCTACCGCACAAGCCCAATACCCAGCATTTGTGCTGAGTCTGGCGAGCCGCCGCTTTCCATCCGGCGGCATCTCCTCATGGTGTGACACTATGTACATGTTGCCACAACTCCTGGCAGTCCCGTGTACGACATAGTGCTACATCCCAACTACGAGCGGCTCTATACCAAACCGGCATAGAGCCACTAAACCGTTCAGCTACCGTACAAAGGCTATTTTTGAACAATACGGATTCGATTTTCCCACTTTTTATCACCAGGGTTGGAGTAAATCTCCTCCCTGGCTTTTAAAGAGGCCCAGAACGATTTTAGAAATGTCAAGGTTCCACAAGCTGTCTACCTCTGACTGTGTTTTTAACAGAGTTTTTAACGACATTTTAAACCAGTATCAGGATTTTACCCCGGTATATACGGATGGGTCTAAGCAGGCTAACGGAGTAGGCTGCTCCGTAGTGTTCCCTCGAGCGACTTACAAATACAAGCTGGATAGCAGGTGCAGCGTGTACACTGCGGAGTGCTATGCCATACTAATGTCGCTCCAGCATATGAAGGGACGCCGTCATATGAAGTACCTCATATGCTGTGATTCCCTCAGTTGTATTCAGGTGTTAGCAACTATGTACCCAGCAGACCGTCTAGTCCAGGACATCCAGGACGCCCTCCTTTCCCTCCAGTCCTGTGGAAAGGAGGTCCTATTCTGCTGGGTACCTGGTCATGTGGGAATCAGGGGGAACGAGGCAGCTGATGAAGCTGCCAAGTTAGCCTGCAACAAGGTCAGAATTGACTTTGATCCGGTCCCAAAGTCTGACCTCGGCGGGGAAAAGAATGGTTTTCGACGTTTGGCAGAGGCAGTGGCTGGAGGTCGAGCATAATAAGCTCTGGCTGGTCAAACCAACTGTTCAGCCGTGGAGCAGCTCCTTCCAGCGGGCGAGGAGGGATGAGGTTCTCCTTACTCGCCTCCGCATAGGGCACTGTCCTCTGACACACAGCTTTCTTCTCCGCCGGGAGGACCCACCGGAATGTGATGCTTGTGGCGTACCTTTGACGGTACGCCACATTTTAACCGAATGTGTATTGTTTTTAGATCTAAGGGCAGACGTTGGCTTAGCCAACGTTCTGTCCCTTATTTTAAACGATGACCGTGACAACGTGGCTAAGGTTTTAAAATTTTGTTGCTTGGCCGGTCTTGTCCCAAAAATTTTGGGCAGACCGGCCTAGGTTTTTTAATTGGATTGGTGGCCATTTACAACCAACAATCCAAGTATAGTTCTTACTTGTGACACTGTTTATATGGCTGGCCCTTTTACAGCCAGCCAGCTAACTTGTATTTTAAACTGGTTGGCCCTTTTACAGCCAACCATTTAATGTATGTATTTTTATATTTTATTGCCTTGTTTCAGTTATATATCTTATGTAGCCGTCTGTGTGGCCGATCTTTTTACAGTCGGCCACGCAGACGGTATTTTAGTTAGTAGTTTAGTATTTTATTGTGCTGTCTCTGTGGCCGACCCCTCTACAGTCGGCCACACAGACGGCAATTTTGCCACGTTGTCACGCCTGGTTGTTGCTAGGGCGCTAATGACCCCGTCGTCGACGCGCCCTAAAACCCAAATAACAACAACAACAACAACAGCTGTCTTAGGCTGCCAAATGGTTGTTATATAATGGGGGGGGGGGGGCAGAAGGGGGATAAGGATTGCGTGAATGTGGGAAGTTGGCAAGATCAAAGCATAAATTTTCATGTGTTTTATGAGTCGCAGCCAAATGGGATGGACATAATAATAAAGAACAAAGAATATTAATTTGTGGCAAAGTATCTGTACTGTGACAAATGACAAATGTTTCGAGCAGTAAAAATGAATAAATAATATGTGATTTAGACAATCAATGTTGTTAACTTACAATATAAACAAGGGTTTTGTTGTACAAATCTTGATCGAAAAACAGCTTCTGATCAACAAGAATGCGTTTTCCCAAATCCTTTGGATACAAGGAATCATTTTTTCCGTACTTGTCAGACAGGTACATGATGATGGCACGGCTGCAACAAATGTCACAATAATTATTAGAGAAATTCTGCCTAGATAATTTCTTATAAATGAAAGATAGTAACTTAAACATAGTTAGCGAAAATCAAACTCCAACTAAACATTTTTTTTAAAAAAAATAAGACAATAATATGACTAAGGCATTTGAATTCTCTATTTTTAATAGGCATTTTTAACTTGCAAAATTTGTGTGTGATGTACGAGGTCTCATCAAATTGAGGCTGCCAACAGGTTCCATATTAAGTTCATCAGTTTATAGAACTTCCTGTGATTTCTAACCCACAATTGAAAATTTCACTCCTTCTCTGATGACATGGGAGTTAAAAACTGTGGAAAAATTTCATACATTATCAAATATGATTTTGGTAAATAAAAAAAAAAGTTTTCAACACAACTGGCCGTATGTCCCAACTCAGAGACATTTTATGATGTAACACTTTCAAATTAGTCTATATATTAGTTAATATTAGTTAATATAATTTATTCCATACTCGAAGTGAAACTCAAAAGTGGACCATGTTACGAACATAACTGACTTACTGAAACAGCTCGACACATACACAGTGGCTAATGGTATTCTTAAAATATAAATTTACTCTCTTCAAATTAAATAAGTGATGTGAAATTATGTTGGACTACAACTTAATAATAAAATTTTTGAACAATATAAAACAGTGACAAAAACTTAATAACAGTAGAAATGGATTGCAATACACTCTAATGATTTGACAGCCAAACCAATGGGGAATATTCACAAACATACACAAAGCTACCATCCAATTTCTTACTTGCCAGGAATACTAACTGTCCCACTTTGGATCTTACTTTGGAAAAAAAAAAGTGTGTGTATGTGTGTGAGTGTATGTGCGTGAGTGTGAGTGTGTGTGTGTGTGTGTGTGTGTGTGTGTTTGTGTGAGTGTGTGAGGGAGTGAGTGCGAGTGTGTGAGGATGCGTGTGTTTGTGTGTGTGTGTGTTTGAGAGAGAGAGAGAGAGAGAAAGAAGTGTGATGGGAAGAGAGAGAGGAGGGGAAGTAGGATACCTGAAAATAAAAACAACTATTATTCCCTGGATGAGTAAATAATAACTTACCTTTCAGTAATTATTAACCCATTATCATCAATGACAGGAACCGTGTGTTGTAGATTGATCTGTGGAGTGTGAAAATAACATTTTGTAAAATTACACACATTTATTATGGCTCAAGACTGGTGAACCACAGCTAACTCTGAATTTTAAAATCAAGTTAAATTACCAAATAATGAACAAAAGTTGTACAGTTGACTTGGTATAAAATCTCTCTGCGCATTACTTAAAATGAATGCAAGATAATATTAATTAATTCAATACAACATCTCAACAAAGTGAATGAAGTTGAATGAAAGGTCTTACTTTTCTCAGAAATATGTCTATTGAAAAATAATGGTTTCTCAGATATTATATCATAATGTGATTCACCAATGACTCATAAAAGTTTCACCCGTGATGTTGCTTGGAATAACAAAGATTTAGTTTTTAAAGAAATCCCAACTCTAAATTTTAGTGTAAATTTAGCAGAATTTTTATTATTATTATTTTTATATAGCTTTATGCCTCATTAACATTGAAGTTATTAGAAGTGGAAAGGAGTTGTTCCAAGGAACAGGAAGGAATATCGACATGGTAGTTTGAAGGAACCTTCCCATACTTGCATAAAGCTATTTAAGGAACAAATGGAAAACTGAAATCCGTATGGCTGGATTGAGATTCAAACTTGCTTCCTACTGAAAATGAGACCAGAGTGTTACCACTCACACAACAAGCTCGGTTTTTGCAGAACTGATTTTCAAAATAGCCATAATTTAAAGATCTATGATAAAATATCAACTACATACAAAATAAAAATTATGGATAAACACCAGATGTATTGCATGATACAGAGTCACAATCACTGTTTTAAGAAAAATGACTAAGAGGAATAGTGGTATGAAGCTTTTTATGCCTATGTTGCTAAATTATTGTGCGATACAATAATAAATAACTTTAAAGTAAAGCTGGAGAAACCTGTATATGTTTCTACAGTGAAATTTCTTTCATTTGTTGATGACATTTTCCCTTATCACTTAAAAGAATCCTTTTGATTCCATCCAAGTATTCACCTTACGATGGTAAAAATTTCTGCACGACCAATTTTCAAACACTGATATGATAGGCTACTTCATTTCTCTCAATATCAAAGAAATTATTTGCAGACTAGTGTAGGCCCGTGACTGTTTTTTGTGTATCATCATGATTCTAGAATAGTTTCAGTTTTTAGGATGAAAGATTATGACAGGTTGACTTGATTTGACCAGTTATAAACTTGACCTTGGTTTCAGGGTGAATAAAATTTCTTGAGCTTGAAGAACTCAGATGCATTAATAGAGGTAGGTATTAAACTTGAACAGGGACAATAGCACAATCATATAATTGCTTAAATACAAGCTTGACTTGTATTTGACCCTTAAAGTTCACTCTGCAAAATTTTAAAAATTCCTGTTTGCTGAGACTGGGCAAACACTCGCAATCATTGGTCAGACTGTGGTATCTGTAATGGCCAGAGAACTTAATATACATTCCATATAATCAAACAGTTGAACAACTCCGAAGGAATGAATTGCCAGAATAGTTGATTTGGTAACATATTTGTTCTGATGTTCACTTAAAATAACCTAATAACACACGTACAGCAAACATGAATGAAGACCATTAATGAAAGTGGTCAGTAAAAAACCTAAAAAGCAAATAAACCATAATGCATAAACTTTGGTCAAGCAACAACTTTAGTGACAGTTTTAATTAAATTGAAATTTATCTTAAGCCGGAATGACAGTTCCATTCATGGTTACAGCAGAGACCATGAGTCATTTAATTTTTTTAAAGTTTTTTAAGTTGCTTTCATTAGCAACATCTTACTGAAAAGCACATCCATTTTATTCAGTCACAACATTTATCAATATTTTTTGAACTATGAAACGCTACAAAAATCAAATGTACTGAATGTATTACGGCAATTAATTTGGTAGCAGTTGCTTAGCTATTAAATTGTGGACATAACGACAAATTTCTACTAATGGTATCTCTGGTCGCTGTTTTGCGAGTGAAGGCTGACACGTGATTCCATTCTCCAGCCAATAACTGTCGATGTACGTGAATGAGTGAGGTAAAGAAATTATATAGTGTATATCCAACAATATGATGAATAAAGTAGTTTCAAATTATATACTACATCACTTTTCTTATACAAGTCTGGTGGGTAAGTGGTAATGATCTGATCTGGAATTCAGGAGGAAACAGGTTCAAATCCCCATACAGCCATCCCAATTTGAATTTTCCATCATTTCCCACCCCCATGCAAAAAAAGCTAGAACCAGGCATAATAATCCATCTTACCTTGAGAAAATCTTCTTTCTCATTATTCACCTTTGCTTAGATCAACTTCCTTAATCTTAACGTCAATACCCAGGACAGAGGCCACAAACCTCACTGTTAGGCATGGAGGACTCGCTAGGTCTGCGTAGAGTGTAATAGATGGCATTGTTCACCTGTTAACAGTAGTATTAACATATTACTGAACAATATAAGAAATAAACAGTGTACAATGAAGCAATAAATTTTATTTGTCACTTAGTAAAAACCATAGGCTCCATGAAAAAAAAAAAATGGTTAGTATATTACAAATTTCAACCCTCTCCTCTTTCCATTTTCACATACAATTTAATATCCACCTGACCTCCTGGTGTTTTATTATATTTTTTTAAAGAGTAGATACTATGATTTAAGAACGACACATTCCCAGCAAGTGGTTCCAGTGAACAACCAAACATCTTGTCTCCACTGCACAAGGACACTGCGGTACACTTGTGAAGATTTCACTGGAACAAAATTATCTATTTTTACAAGTGCGCTACTGAATCGTTAATGCTCAGACCTGGCATTTGGAAGGACACAGGTTCGATCCATGGTCCAAACATTCAGATTTCGGTTTTCCGTGGTTTCCCAAAATGTCCCAGACAAAATCAGAGCGTTTCCTCTAAAGGCCATGCCCGCATTCCTCTGTTCCTTGCACTCCATGTGAGGTAAGCTATGATGCTCCGTGGTTTGTATTCTTCATTTAACTACGTTCTCTTTACCTAGTAATTACCGCGCTGACTTGTGTATTGAAGATAAAGAAGCATCGCTCACCTGGAAAGAAGCTGTGACACTAGTTCCTTGATACCACACAGAATTATTGCTATCGCAGAATGATTGTAATTAGAAGTTTCTCAAATTATTTTTGTATCCCACAACACAATTCAAAGTTTATAAATAAATCAAATTTTTAAGTGCTAACAACTTTTGCGTCTTATGTCAATCTGTAATAGACAACTCGTTGAATATTTTAAATTCATTTCAGCTATGTATGTCTTTTAAAAATATCTAACTACATATAATGACGCCAAAGAAAGCAAGGGATATTTTTCTCACAAGAACAGAAAAGGCAGGGCGAGACAACATAACATATCCTGTCACTGGATAAGTAAAGTAATTGAAAGAATTTGTATTTCCCGCGCAATTCAACTGTTTCGTGGCTATCATAACCTATTGCAGAAATCCTACAGAGTAAAAGAAACCTACAGTTTAATGTGGAGTCCGAAACATGGAACATCCTAGACGTTTAGATATTAAGAGGAAAGTTACACCGGAAAATATACATCTTTCAAAGGGGCAGTTAGTTATAAAAAAAAATCAAATAAACTTTGATTTTCTGATCACACCTCCGTTAGCACGTGGATGAATCAGAAGAAAAGACATTTCAATATTGAGCGAAAAAACGCAGCATTGTTATGGATTCGCTGCGACAAAGGGAAAATTTCAAAAACGCTTTCAAAAACGCTTTTAAGAAAACACACTAAGAAAACACACAAAGATTCATTAGAAGTAGCAGTCTGTGTTTAACTCACACGAGACAAACACTGAGCACCAAAATCAAATACTGGAAGCTCCTGCCTGGTTCTTTCCTGTAATAATCTGGAAATATTTCAGTATTACCATCTGAACTCTTCAAGTGATTTTCATATTCACTTCTCGAAGTGCAAACAGAAACCATAAGAATCATCCGCACAACACCTTGTCAACATATTTGTTTAAAATCGCGGGCCATAATGTAGCAAGTGATAACAGTTTAAGTGCGGATCTGGATGGGGGGGGGGGGGGTAAAATCGTGGTGCTTGCCCCCCGGACGGCAACTTCAAGGGGGGCGGCAATTTATGCTGCGGCAAATTCCTCTCCTTCCTCCCCCCCCCCAACAATGTGCGAAAGTGGGGGCGGCGAAACTTTGACGACAATGTTGGCGGCAAAACAATGTTCCAAGGTGCGTCAATCATAATTTTTTGCCCCGGCTCGGAAAATTCCTAGATCCGCCACTAGGTGTGTGTTGTAATGAAAGTTGTAACATCCTTCTTGGGAAAGGCCTTTGCTGTTGTAACAACAAGCCTTCTGATTTCACACAGCTTCCACTTTAAGGCCATCTTGAAGAGAAATTATTACATTCGGTAAGATCTGCGTACTAATTCTAAAACTGTTTAGTTGGCGTCGCGTAACCAATGCTTGCAAATGACGCGGTGGTTCTATTCCTCCCTATTACTCGCGAACAATGCAAAGACCCCGCCGCACAGTGGTTCAGGGTTAAATGATACTGGACATTCGAACTAAATCGATAATATCGATCCAAAAAAAAATTGCTTTAGACAGCATTTGCTATGCTGATCAAAAATTGTTATGTTCAATTTATAAAAAAAATGAGTCCTTCATAATTAAAAAAAAATGGGTGAAAAAAATCGATTTTTTTTTTCAAGTCCCTATATCAAAGTTTCAAAGTCAAACCTTATGCAATCGTAAGTACCCATCCTACATAATATTACGATAAAAATTTCTTGCATATCCTTGCCACTTTGACTACAGAGTGCAAGTGAATTTCAGCATTAAAATATAGTGGTCATTCGAACTAAAGTCATAATATCTATCCCAAAAAAATTACTTTAGACAGCATTTGCTATGCTGATCAAAAATTATTATGTTCAATTTATGATAAAAATGATTCCTCAATACTTAAAAAAATGTATGGATGAAAATCTATTTTTTTTTTCCACGGCCCTAGTCAAACCTTATGCAATCGTAAGTACCTATGCTACTTAATATTACAACGTAAAAATTTCTTGCGTATGCTTGCCACTTTGACTACAGAGTGCAAGTGAATTGATGATTTTTTTTTTAAGTATGAAGGACTCACTTTTATCATAAATTGAACATAACAATTTTTGATCGGCACAGCAAATGCTATCTAAAACATTTTTTTTTTTTTTTTTTTGATCGATATTATGACTTTAGTTCGAATGTCCACTATGTTTTAACCATTAAATTCATTTCCTCCCTGTAGTCAAAGCGGCAAGGATACGCAAGAAATTTTTATGCCGTTATACTAAGTTAGATAGGTACTTACGATTGCATAAGGTTTAACTTTGACACTTTGGTATAGAACCGTGGGAAAAAAATAGATTTTGATCCATACATTTTTTAAGTATGAAGGACACATTTTTATCATAAATTGAACATTGCAATTTTTGATCAGCACAGCAAATGCTATCTAAAGCAATTTTTTTTTATTCATATTATGAGTATAGTTCGGATGTCCACTATATTTTAACCCTGATATTCACTTGCCACCTGTAGTCAAAGCGGCAAGGATACGCAAGAAATTTTTAATTCGTAATATTAAGTAGGATAGGTACTTACGATTGCATAAAGTTTGACTTTGACACTTTTCGATATAGGCTGTGAAAAAAATAATAATAATAGATTTTCACCCATACAAATTCTTTAAAGTATTAAGGACTCATTTTTATCATAAATCGAACAGAAATACTTTTGATCAGCAGAGCAAATGCTGTATAAAGCAATTTTTTTGGATCGATATTATGACTTTAGTTCGAACGTCCACTTTCGTCTAATCCTGGACCACTGTGCGCCGTCCAACAAGGACTGCATCATCATGCACATTCCACAAAGTAATCAATGTCAACAGCTACTCTTGTAACTCTTTGTAAAAAGCCGTCGGGTTCCAGTGGGGGATCCAGGGGACGGGGGACTAGGGGACTCAACTACCAACCCCTCCCCCTCCCCAAAAGTATCCAGGTCCGCCCCCCCCCCCCCCGACCATTTTTTTTAGCTCTACTGATGTTTTAAGGAATAAATAGGAAAGTAATAAACCAAAAAAAAAAAAGGACAGCACGACTAGCCCCTCCCCCCCCCCCCCCCCACCAAACAAATATCCGCTCAAGCCACTCCCAAACCAAAATCCTGGAACCGCCACTGTTTGTATATTGATAACGCAGCAGAACGAAAATTATTAACTTCACCAAATAAGAGTTCTTAGAT
The DNA here is from genome assembly GCA_031002005.1 of Vandiemenella viatica. Taxonomy (NCBI): domain Eukaryota; kingdom Metazoa; phylum Arthropoda; class Insecta; order Orthoptera; family Morabidae; genus Vandiemenella; species Vandiemenella viatica. Next base: position 16,302 of record JARYHS010006029.1, read on the forward strand.
ACGATGCTTGACACAAATTGTAGTGAAATGTTGTCGAAAAAAAAAAGAAAAAGAAAGAAAGAAACCACTGCTGACATCGAAAGCAATATACGGAAACAACACTCTAATTCTGCCACTGAAGATTCATAATTACAATCATTTGCATAATACATAGCGCGGAGTTTATTTAACTAAGCCGAGCCCAGTAGAGGCCTTCTTGTGTTGATGACGTCAGGGAAGTTCGAGCAACTGGCATAAATAGCGCTGGGTTCACCTCCGTCCTCTTCGCACCGGTAAACAGCACTCTGTGTACTGCCAACACAACAGAAGGAAATAATTCACATCACCAAAATTCTGTATCCCTCGAACGGCGTCTTTATCATGTTGAATCATAATTGTAAAATGTTACTTTCCAGTAATACAATGTTGTTCTGAAGTAACCACCCCGTAATCGCTTGGAGAGATATTGGGAAAACAATGGAAAACCGCATGGGCGAACACGGGAATCGAACCCGTGTCGTTCCTAATGAACCACACAGTTTTCTCCACTGCTCAGGGGGACCCTAAGCACAACTCAAGGGCCCCACCCTCAGCTCAGAGGAACCTTACCAGCAACACAAAGCAGAAAAAGGTCGCCCATCTGGCCTGAGGGCCCAAAATAAATTGTTTGCACCGGGGCCTTTGTTGACCTAGCTACGCCACTGATCACAAGAGAAGAGTATTGTAACATTATCATATCGTTTAGGCAATATTTCGCGCGTATTCTTGGATATCTTCATCTGTGGAAACTTTCTTTCCATTCAAATCTTACTTGTGGAATCCAAACAAATTGTTGTCACGTGGTAACAAATCTGCACTACATGGTGAACTTTCTCATGTTAGTACCAGCAGTACTGTTACGAGATAACATCCAGAAGCAGGACGATGCAGATTGGAATCTAGTTTCTTTTAGTCTTATATACCTGTCCAACCTTCAACCTTGCTCAAAAATTTAGCAACGTTGACAGGTCGTTGTTGAAGCAAAATGTTTAAGTATACTCAATCTTTAGATTCCCAAAACACGATCATGAGAACCTTCCCAGTAGAGAAGCAATTTCTTTTTCCTATGGTGTATCCCCTTTTACACACCACTTCGTAATCGATCTCTTCTTTTCAAGAGTATGGTGGAGTATCCATGACTCCTCAAGGTGGTAACGCAAGTAAAAAATCAGTCTCCTTCGGATGCAAAGTGTCCTAAATATTTCCTAGCGATTTCAGCAGCTACAGCCCCTTGATATGGATTCACCATTCTAGACACGCATCTTGAAATAATTTGATGTTATCATAATTCCTTTTTATTGTCCGTATACCGTATCCAACAAGAAAGGGAGCGCTATTGCTGACGCTTCGTTGCCTCTATTTGTCACAGGCCTCTTCCTCTTAAACCGAATACAATGGGTACTTCAAATTTAAACGTGTTACGTGTTTCAATATAGTATCAAAAATTTTGTAGAATTATGTTATAGAGGAATTTTCATAGACGCAAAGGGTGCAAAAAGCATTTCTTTCATCTGCCATACCATGTGAATTACAGATGCTTAGATTTGCTTAGTTATAGCACCAAGTTAAAAACAGGTCGGCTTTCAATGTGCCGATTTTACGCCATTTCTGTTACCAGTTGTACCTGGCAAATTGAAATTTGTTCCTATTTCGATCAATTGCTGATTTTAACCGACAGACTACAAATCCTTGCATCTAATATAGTTTCCAAGTTTCAAGACTGTGTGATAGATTGTATTGGGTACCTAACCATTCATACATACTTTTAAGATACTGAGATGGGCAATGCAACAATATCGAAAAGTGCAAAAGGTAATTCACATCATTAATTAAATGTATATGTTATTTTCCTGTGATTGTGAGTAAAATAACAGGTCACACTTATAGAGCTTCGAAATGCATATCATTCCATCACCGAGATTACTGCTCATTAGATCAAAGTAAACATTTCTCGACTATTCTATATTATAAGTCCTAAAATGATTGCACCATCTCATAACCCTACTTCATAAAAGATTTGTTAGAAACGGAATTTTTCACAGTTATCTAGTATGTATAAGGTATAAGGGCGCGTCCATTAATGACGTGAGGTGAAATAGAGGGGGGGGGGAGGTCCAGCGTAATCTCACGAAGGGGAAAGGGGGGGGTGGTCAACGAAAATCTCACGTGAGGTTTTGAGATTCTTGTAGAATTGTAGAGCTAAAAAAAAGGTCTGCAAATGGCGCGAAAGTCGATTTTAGGGGATAATTTGGTCAAAAAACCGACCTTAGGGGGGGGGGGCGACATTTTATAGGTGGGGGCGTCCGACCAAATCTCACGAAGTCTCACCACAGCGGGGAGGGGAGTCCGGAATTCCGGAAAAAGACCTCACGTCATTAATGGAGGCACCCTAATGTCAATGGCAACTGATTCATATTGTTCTCCATCCTCACTGAAGCCGCGGCCGCTAGGCGTCACCACTGTCAAGGACATCTGGTGAGATAACTTTCCCGCATTCTGTGCTCAGCCGGCTTGAATCAGGTGAGTTCACGATATCGAAGCTTAAAATAATATCTCTGAATAAGTAGCTTTGCAACGATATCGTTTTGAATGTGAGGCGCATCATCATTTCTATGATTGTTATTTTCCAGAATTTCATCTATTCTCTTACAATAAGCCATAACAAACATAGGCCTCTACATATAATTACAGCCCATTTGCTATAATGTGATGATTTGTCGACATGAGATTTGTGGAGAGAATATTATGATCCTGCTTAAATTATTCATATACTTTGAGTAAGTAATTTCGTCAGCAAAAACGTAAAGTTTATTTTATTCTTTTATAATACATTTTACTATCTAGCAAGTATTATGGATATAATTTTCTAAGTGTAGATCAAGAGAAACAAATGTTTAAAGTATTTATAAGAGACGACTCATAAACAAATTAATTTCACTACAGGATAGACATTAGCAGCGATGTGAAGTATACGTTTGGTTTGTATACGTGATACAGAAATTTGTTGGGATTTGAATGATGTCTCACAAGGGAAGTTACAAAAATCAGGAAAGAAAGGGAAACATTTATTCCTTATAATACTATTAAATATTTGCGTTATTGGTTTAGTTAAATAAAGTACATAAATATTTAGGACATCCGTACTTAAAAAGTTCTATTATTGGTATTCTGTTATGTTACTGTATAATAAGTATATTTGGTATTAGCTCCAAAATAAAAACCTATATAAGTTATATGTTTTAAAAAATCAACATATTTGGAGAAAACAATAATCTTTGTTTGAAATTTAATAACAGTTTGGTATATGAATTATGGCACAATTAATTTAAAAGTCATCTCTTTTTTTTTAAATATAAATTTTTAAGTTTTGTTTTCACTGATCCGGATCATTATTAGTAATGATAATGCCGGCATCTATGCCATATACCAGAGGACTTTAAATGAAAACCAAACAAATGTGTGTTGTATTAGAAGCGGTTGGTACCTCAATGAGAGACAACGGTTGTACTTACGTCAGACTCCTTTTGTAAAGATAAATTAGTCACTGGTCACTTGAAGCAATCAACACTACAAACGATTTGAATCGAACTACAAGAGAGGGCGGAGCCACTACTACACTTCAATGGAATGACTTCACCCGTCAACTAGCGCCGTCTCTTAGCAGGGGTGCCAACACCGGAGGCTGACAGAACGCTCAATGCACGAACAATTCATGTAATAAAACAAGGGTTGGAAGTGATAAGTTACATAACGGCTGAAGCTCTAGGTTTCTCTTGTTAATTACAGGAAGGTGAAATAATTAATGAAAACCTACTCAGTTTTCACGAATAAAACATTCATAGTTAGCAGTTTCAGTCATATATTCAAGTGCTTACAAACATATCAATTCTGTTTCGAAGAGTTTGTATCACAATTAAATGATATTCATTTTTAGGACATAAATACAACAAATAATTTCAAAAGAAGAAAATAACAAATCAGGAATGGATGACTTATTTCTAAGTTTAAAGAGTACCGAATACCTGTAGCCAACAGAGGCACAGCGTACCAGAGTTTTAGACTGTTTTGCCTATTTGTCTAAGCGAATATTGATTTTTCTTTTCTTTTACGGCTTAATATCACGTCGACATTGAGGTTGTTAAGGGGCGGGAAAGGAATGGGAAGCATTTCGGTCATGGTCTTTTGAAGGAATAATCCTGGAATTTGCCTCGTGTGGTTTCGGAAAAGTATGGAAAACCGAGATCTTGAGGCCGGACGTGATTCGAACTTGCGATCTCCTGAATGGGAGGACAAAGCATTAGCACTTACCCACCACGCTCGGTACGAAGACTGTAACGATTGACCTCAATATTTACACTACTTCCACCTCTTCTTAAAAATCTAATGACCACTACGTTCAGACCAGGCGGTAAAACCTAGAGAAGGAAATTATTTCTTGTAAGTGATTCCAAAGAGGGAGTGAGTAACAGTGAACGTAAACAGTCAATGCCTATATTATGGAAAATAGTGGAGGGGTGAGAAGAAGGAAATTCTATGGAAGTGTAGCCTATACGAAATACTTCTCAATAAACATAATTTTACTTTCATCTAAACCATAGTTACGAGGAGCGATGCCAAGTACTTATAAGGTTAGTATTTATGGTTCCTGTACACAACGGTAGGAAGTATTGGCTACAAAAATGCAATACGTAAATCTCAAAATTAAACATGGTTAGATCATTTATATTCGGAAAATCTATCGATTAAGAGATTAAAAATAAATAAAATACTATAGAGTCCTCTTTTTGCCCACTTAAGGTAAATATCTTCATTTTTACACCACGGTTAATAAAATCGTTACATTAAGTTATGATTTATCACCAATTTAAAAACGATTCTGTTCTCTCATTCTTCTCGCGTAGGTTAGAGGAAAAATTGGGATTCGGCATTTGTCGGCATGTTAGGTTTGTTCTGAAATGTTTCGCCTTGTGATTATTGTGGAACTTATATTTTTGAAACAAAAATTGCGAAACTTCCCATCATGCGCGTAGATTATGATGGAACAACGTGTAAAATTGTGATCATACGGTAAGATTTGAATTCAGGACGGTCATACCAACCAAAAGTCCCGAAATGTGGCATCTTAATGCATTTTTTTAGTTAACTGTTCTTACAGCCTTTTCACTCACGATGACAATTAGTCTTTTACTAGTAAACGTGAAAATATATGGAATGTTTTAAGGGTTGATGGAAGATTGTGACTAGGTAGCTCAACAATAGTGTTTGAATATTCTGAGGAGGCTACGCTAGAACCGATGTCCGTCCATTCTGATTTGCGTCTGCTCTTGTAACTGAATTGCTGTCTTAAACCACAGCGTCCATTTAGACCAAACTCATCTCTGTATGGTTGGTAACAAGATTAAAGGGGTCTTCCAGTACTTCTTGTATTCAAACACAAAGGAAGCAACGAGGCCCGACGGGACATACTTTTCGAAAGTAGAGGAAAGAAAGCAAAGCTGGCCCTCCCTCTATTTTTACCTGTCTCGTCTTTGATTTGAGTTAAATTTAATTTTAATGGAATACGTTCTTTGGTATATTTTCAAATAGCCTGCATGACACAAGTTAGTAAAATTACAAAGAAGAGCCGCCCGATTGGTGACAGGTATATATTAGATCGGGGGCCCCCAAACTATTTACCCCGTCGACCCCTCGATACGATATTTGCCTTCTTATCGACCCCCACAAGTATTAATAAAAACATTAAATCATTTTTGGCATTTCTGATGCTAAGCAATAAGGAGGCCTGCATAACAACTCAGTGAAATAACTTATAAAATCCACCCAATAACATTAACAGAAAAACGAGATACTTTCCACTATTATTATAATCTCAAAAAATAGGAACAAAACCATGGATAGATGGAATAAATTTCAAATAAAGACCTGCCAAAAAGAGCGGATGGTTGTTGTACTCTTTTAACTTGTCACATGCCGGTCTCGGTAGCGTAGGGGCTAGAGCACTAGCTCCGCGTTCGAATCCGGCCGCGGGCATGGATGTTGTGTGTCTGTGTAAATGTCCTGTCCGTCCTGTGGTGTCTATACTTAGTAATCATAACATACTGGAGAAACTGTATCACTGGATGAGAGATCATTAACACATCGAGCTGGCTGAATGGCTTAGTTGCCGAAAGCCATTTTTAAAAAAAAAAAAAAAAAAAAAAAAAAAACTTGTCACATAGTGATGAATCCACCTTCCTAAGGCACTCTTCAGATGAGTCTCTGCAACTATCACCTGTTGACAACCGCCTTACCTCAGTGAGCAAAAGTAGTTGGTTGAAAGTTTCATCATTCACTTCATATGACTTCGCAAACAGACGAGAATTGAGAGTATGAGCTTTACTTTAATTTATTGACCTGATTGTTAGTAGAACATTCCTATTTTTTCCTGTACCGTTTAATTGATCCTCTTTAGTATCAATCGACCCCCTTTCGAACCCCCTGTATTAATCGACCCCGGGAGATCTCTTATCGACCCCAAGGGATCGGTATCGACCGCTTTGGGGACCCCTGCATTAGATGGAGGGAAAGCGTAAGTGCTTTGTTGAAAGAGTTGGGTTGGAAAAACCTGGAACACCGAAGGCGTTGCTCTCGGCAGAATCTTATTGAAAAATTCACGACTAACCTATTTCAGGATGACAGCAAACACATATTACTACCAGCTACATTACTATGTAGGAATGAGCGAGAAAATATGATAACGGAAATCAGGGCCAGAACCGATTAATTTCTATACTATTTTTTTTTTCCACGAGCGATTAAGGGAGTGGAATAGGTAGGAGTTATCGAGCGAGAGATTCCGATACGAGTAAGTATTTATAAACCCCTCCGGCAATCCTGATCTGGATTTTCCATGGTTTTCTCACATCGCTCCAGGCGAAAGCCGGGATGGTTCCTAAAAATAACCCATGGGCGCCACCTGTCATATCCCGCATATCCCTTCCTATGCACAAATGGTTACACATAAGAATCGGTGTAATGCACCCTGCAGCACCCACTTTCAGTGAATCGCGAAGAAATAATGATAATCTATCGTAGCCTTCAAATTAATTTTTAGTAAAAAAGTTGCAAAAACAGTCTCAGAAAAAGATAGCCAAAGTCCAAACCGCTGTTAACAATACACAAAAAATTACTAGAAAAGTCCATCAAAATTAAACAGAATACGAAATCGTTTTATTTCGACATAACCGTGTTGTGTTAGTATTATTTGATAATTCACACATTTAAGAAAAAGTGATTAGTTTCTACTATAATAAGTTCCTCCACAAATAATAAAAATCACCACTTTTTATTACCAGTGTTTTGTATTTGTTTTGGCCACCAGATAGATAGATAGATATATTCACTTTATTTTTTTATTTTATTTTTTTTTTAATTTTATTGGCATTTGGGCTGCGCACCCATACAGCCATGCACAGGTTACATGGATACTACAATGTTATGGTACAGTCCATATACATAATCTACAAGATCAGCT
>JARYHS010006031.1:0-23809 GCA_031002005.1 Vandiemenella viatica
ACCAAACTTGTTTTGAGACTGATGGTTGAATAGCCGCGTAGTGTTTTCCTTTGTGTTGTGCCTGATTTTGTCCAAAAATTCTTGAAAATCCTGCATCATTTTTTGTTTCACCCTGGGGAGGAAGTCTGTATATGGTAAAGGCAAAGCTAATAGCGTGCCTTCCGCGGCTCCACGTTTGGCGAGTGAGTCTACTAATTCGTTTATAAGTAATGCCAGAATGACCTTTTACCCACATGAATCTGATATCTTGTTCTTGAGTTGAAACTGTCATCTCAATAATGTCCATGATGTATGTGTTGCTGCTGAGGTTCCACTGAGGGTTCTGGAGTCGCTGAAGTGTACTTTTGGAGTCCGTTAGGATAAGTATTTTCTTGAAGTTTTGTCCTAATCCATACTGGATGGCTTCCTTGATGGCTATAATTTCAGCCGTGTAGTTTGAGGCTTCACGTGGTAGTGAGAAGAATGCTCCGTGGTTGTTGGCCGGGCAGTAATAAGCGAATCCTGCACTATGTTCTGTTTTGGATCCGTCTGTGTAGATATGGGTGAATTCCCTCCAAACTTGATGATAGCAGTGAAGCAGATTCTGGTTGAGCTGTGGTGGTAGTACGTAAGTTTGCAGTGTTGGTACAGCGCATTCGTAGGATTTTGCGAACACTGGTAGAATAAGCCCTTTCGTTACTAGCGGTGCTGCGGATCTTAGTTTATAATAACTGTAAACCAAGAGCGTACATCGTGGGGGGCGATTTTCTCCGAAGGGTCCCATGTTACTGCTTAGTGTTTGCAGTTTCGGTAGCAGGAGATGATGTGTAAAGGAGAGTCGCTGGAGTAAAAATTTATCTGCAGATATCGTCGGTGGATTTCAAGTGGCAATTCCGTGGTTTCCATGAGAAGAGCATTCGTGGGGGAATTTTTCATGGCTCCTACACAGGTGCGGAGAGCGCGGTATTGTAGATGGTCAAATTTCCGTAACTGTTGCTGCGGAGCGTTTCCATAAACGATGCTTCCGTATTTGTTTAGTGTAATAGGTACGTAACAAGAGTCGACACCAGTGAAGCAGTTTATTAACGTCTCTGGGATATGTGCTTCTGCTATCTAGCTGCTTGGCTCTAAACTGTCTCATACGCGCGACTTTCACAGTTATTACTTTTGCCCTTTAAAAATTTGGTTCATAATATATAATATTGCCTGAGTGGACACCTTAATCTTTTAAATGATACCTCATTTATAGATTTAGGTTAGGTATGAAGGAAGATGATGGCTTGTGACGAAAAAAACTCCTTATAGATATAATATATTTGATATAAATATGATGTTAAAATATCAAGAGTTGTGACTGCTACTTTACTTTCGCTTGTTGTAACCTCTCATATTTTGCTGGTTCGATCAGAAAAAAAGTTTCTTGTTGATGACGAACGCGTGTGATTAATACGTAAATTTCCTAGTTTAGTGTGTGTCTGAAATCTATTCCGTCATAGACGTGATGCTCTGTCAGACATGAGTTTAGCCATTCTAGAAAATTGGCGCTAGCTATAGCTCTGATGGAGATTTGTCCATCGTACACCGGCCCTGGAGACACAACGGACATCGATTACCTCTCCCTTGCCCAACACTTAACAGACATCCATCACTGTCACCCACACGTATACATTAAACATTCGATACGAATAGGTGCCCTGTCTTTCTCACACACTCGTCTACACGCATCTCTAACAACGAAACGAAACAAAATTTTTGACTCATTGGAAACGGCTGACTTTAATACGCATGAATTTACAATCTCAACCTGGAAATTCTAATCTCAAGTTCCCTCTAAGTTTCAAATGTGTTTAACGCCTGACTTTGATATGCTTAGCCCTTCGTGTGTATACGAAGTAGTTTTTTGCCGGCCCTGGCAGTGTAAGGGCTAGCACGCTGGCCTCGCATTGTAAGGGCCGCCGGTTCTAGTCAGGCCGTGGGCATGGGTGGCTTTAATTAAGTGTTGTGTTCGTCTTGTGCTGTCCTCACTGTAGTGTTTACAATATCATGATTAATGTCTGATACAACAGTTGGTACAAAAACAAATTCGAGCTGGCTAAATGGTCGCAAAGACCGAAGGCCATATTTCAATAATAATAAAAAAAATAGTTTTTTTCCCCCTACCTTTCCGGCTTATCACAGTGCATAGTGGGTGAGCGGTAACGCTCTGGCATCCCATTCGGTTTTACCAATTCACTCCAGACGAAAGCCAGGACGATTCCTTCAAAAGGCCTATCCGTTCCTTGCTCCCAGTCCTTTCCAGCCTCTAATGACCTCGATGTCGATGACGCGTAAAGCCACAACCAAATAAACATTACAGCTAGTCGATGTCAAGGTCATTAGAGCCGAGATGTGATGGGGGTTAAGGAAAGGGAAGGAATTCTGCCATGGCCTTTTGAAGTATCCATTCCTACATTCGCTTGAAGTGACTTCTGGAATCAATGGAAAACCGAAATCTGGATGGTCGGAAGCGGATTTGAACCCGCAACCTCCCAAATACAAGGTCCCAGGGTTAAAGTAGCTGATTATGAACTCTTAAACAATCAAGTATTTAAATTATCGTTAGAAGATATCGTTGCATGTTATGAGCAGCTGTGTGACCTAAATGATATAGCCGCACCAGAATACTGTACGGTAAATACTGAACAAGGTGGAATATTACTGACCATCATGTAACTACCAGACAGTCATTTTCGTAGTGACAGAAAATCACGCAACTTTATTTGCTCTGTGTTTTTGCTATTCAGGATCCGTCTGAACGTAGCTAATCGTTAGGTTCAGGACGCATCAAGAGCATAAATTCTATGCTTCGTCTAGCAGAAATTAGATAGTTAACATCATTAGAATTGTCGGCAACAGCAAATAGTATGACTGAAATACTAGTACTGAATATGAATGAAAAATTTACGCTCGGATAGAAGTTGTAACACATTCAGTTGAAACTTATTTGACTAGCCATAAACGGGTCCACCAACTTCAAAGAAACTGAAGTATCTGCACGGACAAAAATACGCTTACGACACATCTTCAGTTACACGTTTCACACACAGGTGGCAATACTGAAGTTGTTCAATTAAAATAATTTTCTCCGATAGTAGCGGAAGACACATGGATAGAGCTGAAAAATCTGGTGGATCTTCCATCATTGAAAGCTATATGTATTGCTATTAGACGAAAACCGGATAAATTTGTCTTATAAAAACTCGGAAACTACTGAGCAGATTTAAAAGATTAGAATCTCATTTCAGTTATTTAGCATATCTTATGTTTCAACGTTAAATAACGCAGGAACATTAAATGAAATTCTGAACGTATCATGACAAATCCCAAAGATGGAAGGATTAGATGTTGCATACTTCGCACCAAACACACAACTACAATGTCTCTAACCATAGCCTTTAATGAAAGCAATAAGAAACTTTACAATAATAACTATTTTGCACACTAAACAAAACTTGAAGTATTCTTTCCTTTAATTCGGGATATTCAATTTTTATACGCCATAGGTATCCGTAACTTGAACTATTCTTTCCTTTAATTAGGGATATTCAAGTTTTAAACGGCATAGATAGCCGTAAAAAACAACAGAGATTTTCTTTAACCATGATCTCTGGAAGTAGGTCTACAACTACTGTACAATGTCTCTGGCCATCAGCATGTCTTCTGTTCAAGCAAATCATTTGTCTACGATTGTAATATTATTCTGGATTCACTTTTGATATTTGTATAAAAGGCCGAATCTGCGTATTTAAAGTATCTGGCGTTTCGAGCAAAAAGAATATCGATTCACTTCGCAATTGAATCAAATGTGAGTTTCCAACATAATCTAGCGTTTTGTTTAGTAATGTAGTAATGCAATTTACTAACCAAATTAATGAAGCTTGATACACATGAATCTATTCGAACGAATGAAAATAGTGTAGGTGCAAATAAACTTCAACCCACCCGTTTCTTGGTAGGGAGCGTGTGACTCTAGGTTTGCTTTAATTCCGAAAAAAAATTGGTGCGAATTTTATGAAGCTTTGAACAACTGTTTCTCATTGCGGGAATAAAAACAGCGTACGGGTAAATCTACGCCAACTATACCGGGCAACGCCGGGAACTCCGCTAGTTATATTATAAAATCGCATCCTGCCATCCTATGTAAAAGAAAAAAGAAAAAAAAAGGTTAAGGAGGTGCTTACATGCAACCCAACTGTTTCCAAGCATTTCTCAATACTATGTAAAGGCAATGCTTAAAAAATAAATATAAAATTTTTACTGTCTTTTTTAAGACCATTCACGAAAACAAGGGACAAATCATCAGCTAAACGGAGTTCCAAACACAAGAGTACAAGATATAAGAAGTTAAAATATGAGGATCAATGAAAAGTGCGGCACATGGTTTATACTTGGTGTGTCGCAACATCTCTCGTAACCTGTTGGATATAGCTACTCTACGCTAGTGCATCTGATTTAGCCAACCTGCACTTATCCGTATTCCAGCCACTGCCTATGCCAAGAACAGTGGATCTTTCCCTTCATCGACGAGGCAAAGTCAGAATTTGGGATCGGAGTATCGTATGTGACAACTTATTTGTACTAAATTTTGGCGATGAGGCCCGAAAGGACATTGGTACATGGAAGGGAAGAGGTGACCGACCATAACCAACCAAAAGCTAGCATTTTACTCCATTCTGCTTGATTAAGGAAGTGGGAAAATCTTCTTTTGTAGGTAAGAGATTTAACGACTAATAAATTTCCAGTTGAAATACTGAAAAAATTATCAAAAACACTGAAAATTTTACCAAAAACAATGAAAAAATTTAAATTCGTAAATGGGAAAAGTAGATGGGTGGAAAAATTGCACCGATAGGTTTGTGTATGGAAATTTCAACCGGGACATATGTTCCATTGCAATTGAACTAAATTGGCAAATTGGTCTGTCCAGATTGTCTAAGAATAGGAGCCCAGCAGAATTAAGCCTTCTTCCTGGTAGGAGAAGTTATAATTCCTTGCCGCGTACATGTTTTCGAATGTGTGGATCAGTGTTTCCCAACCTTTTTTGGGTCATGTCCCACTTTTAACATTTTTTTGCTCCCCATACATTATTTTTAATAAAAAAATTGTTATTAAAGAAACTTATATAGGATGGTTTTTGAAAGAAAACACTTTAATATTGTCATAAAACACAGTAAGTAAAATTAAAAAACATATAATGAAATACTAAAATTCAAAAGATTTTTAATAAAGATTTATTATGGCAATTTAGTGTGATCCTTGTGCTTGATGCTTGTTACATATAAATTTTATATTAGGCTCCAATTTAGTAAGCTTTAATCTCAAGTCTCCACGTTGTGTTATATCCAGTCTATTTCTTCTTTTTTTTTTATCAGTAAGTCATTTATTGCACTAAATCCAGATTCGTCTAAATATGAAGATGGAAAACTCACGAACAACGACGTTATTGGCGCGTTTTTAAAAGGTCCGGGTTCCCGAGACAGGTGGAACATTACTCGTTGAATCCCAAAAAGGTCAAGTTGACGACGCAAATCATCCAGATGATATATCTGGCTAACATCAAACAAAACTATATCTAATAATTATTTACAGCACTGTTTTAAGAATTTGCTTTTTTGCTATATTTTGCATTTAAATAACCCGAAGAGAAAGCGGTAAAGTCGTATCAAGTCAATTTCTAAATTGTCTCCCTAAAAAAACCAAATTGCCCCCCTGGAGGGCGTGGGCCTCACGTTTGGAAACACTGGTGTGGATGGAAATGAGAGAATGATACCAGTTGATGAATTTGGAATTTCTACAATTTCTCTTTTGTCAGTTGGGCTTTATAACTCTCTGCACCGTAATGCTGCGTTTTTATGCTAAGCACATGTAGCTTCAAGCAGGTCGGACGTTCTGTCAATTATTAAAGTCGACAGTGATCTAATGCACTTCACAGACTCGGATAATACTATAATCCTGGCCTCTTGATATCGTTTCCTTGAACCGTGATATATTTTACAAATTTAGGTTTCAAATCCACATCCAGCCATCCAGATTTCTGGTTGCCATTGTTTTCAAGAACAACTCCAGGCAAATTCCGGGTTGTTTCCTTCAAAAGGCAATGGTCGAATTACTTCCCGTTCCTTGTCCCCAATCCTTTACCGCCTCGATGTCGACGAGGCGTAAAATCATTAGCTTTCTAACATCTCTTTCATATTTCGATATTCAGAGTATAAAATTACTGAGAACCATACCTTACTTCTTCCTTAACTGTCTTTTGTTTCCTTATCACCATATGTTTGTTTTTCCAACAACAACAAAAATGTACTATTTTCTGTTTGTGGCACGTCACAAAACTTACGAGGAATAAACTAAAATTTTGTATAACTTCTGCGAACAGACGAGTGTGGATGGCGAGTTTCTCCTCTGAGCTCTACCGGTCTACTTCGTTCCAGAACATTAGCGTCCCACTGGGTGGACTAGAATACTAATTTGACACACACCCGAGTTACCTCGAAGGAAATCTAAAACGTGTCTCTGTTCTCGAAGAAGTTGAAGCGCAGAGACTAAAACATGAAGAATGCTATACAAAATGAATCTCCTAATGTTTATTATCGTGGAGAACATATGTAAGGTTTAGGTCAAATTTGTATGCGTCAGAATATTTTTGATGGAAATTATATTGTTCTTAACTGTATTTGTACAATATCTCACTTAAAATTTTCACTGTGAAACAAAAAACGATTTTTTAATTGTTTATATTAAGAACGATTAAATCATTTATTCAGTTCTTATCCTTCTTGCGTATTTCAAGTGTTAGGAGCAATTTGACGGTTTTAAATTTTCTGTATTGCCTCGTATTTTATTCGATCTTATCGTCCGTTAAGAGACTGCACTGTCAATGTGCCAGCTTAAGCAATGATGTTGGATCATAGTATCGTTCAAGTACGTAGTAAGCACGGTGACTTGCAATAACAGCTGTAGAGATGCATTTAAATGCAGGCGATGGTGAAATAAACTTTTGGAAATGTGAAGGGATCGCGAGTCCCTTAAAAGTTTAAACATTCGTTTATATCGAAAACAAGTTTACCATAGACGTTTATACTATCTGAAATTTGTAGTTACAGATTTTTTTTAAAATATCTCTGTATCGGAAGATACTGAACCATTTTGGTCTTAACTTTTTCTAAGATTCCTTGTCTCGTTGCTCTTAAATCTCCTTGAATCAAATCTATCTGCAAGCTACATACACTCTCCAACCTACATACTACTAGTTAATAATTGTTTTAGGTATTCGAGTCGGATTAGTTGCCCATATTACACTAATTTATTTCCTTCTTTAGTTCGAATTTAGTCGTCAGGTAGCTCAATGGTTAAAATTCGCTGCTCCGGTCTCTGGTTCAAATCCCGGTGGGTGCAGGAACTTTGCTCATATGAGACATGCCAGGTAGTTCCGTGGTTCGAATTCCACGTTAAACTGCCGGTCCCAGAGGAAAGGAAATAGCCATCCTACCTCTGACACAATGGCTTAGTATGCCTCCTTCGGGAGGATCCAACCAACATTCGGGTTGTGGATTAAGTTACTTTTTTTATTTCGAATTATTCTACCATTAATCTACCCTCTTCGATCTTTCCATTAGGTTGTTTCGACGTAAACGCTACGGAAGCTATCAGAATGGATTAACAAGTCCACGTATATTTCTGTAGCGGCATAATGTTCACCTCAGAGGTTTAATGACCTCCACAATGACTTTTATTTGCATACGTATTAATAGGCAAAACGTTTGAATCTGTGTATTATAAAGCACTAGTGGAGTACTCTGCAATGTGTAGTCTTTTACTTATTAAAACTTTGCGGTTTGATTAGAGATTATATATCCCCACCACATTTTTAGTTTGTCACGTTGAAACAAGTGAATGAAACTTCATGTTAATTGGTCCATTTATTATATACTAGCTTACCCGGCAATGCTTCACTATTGCTGGACTTGAGTAGGCACATAGATTAAATGAAAAAATATTTACATATAAATTTTAAACTGCTGTTTCATTCATTTTCAGTTGGAAAGGGTGAGAGCGGATGCGCTTTGGAAAACATATGCAGGCAGTATTTTTCTGTTTGTTTCAAAGTATAGGTGTGCAAATTCCCATTGAAATCTGATGAAATATGTGGTTTTGTCTAAATTATGGGGAGGAGGGGTGTGTTTTTTAATTTTTTTTTACAGGAACATTCTCCGTCATCCCGTTGACAACTCACCAAAGCTTCACCGTAATCGGACGACCGGTTTGCGGGTTTGTTTAAATTATGGGGTGTTATGGGGAAGAGGGGGTAATTAAGGTGGTGGAAAGAGAGGAGAGGGATTGGGTTTTTGTGAAATTAATGTGTACAGTATTTCTCTCTCTTTTTTAAAGTATAAGTGTACAAATTCTTATCTAAATCGGATAAAATATGTGGTTTGCCTAAATTATGGAGTAAAAACGTAATGGGGTTGGAAAGGGGGAGAGGGGATGAATATTCGGAAACCATACGTAGGCAGTATTTTTCTGTTTGTTTTAAAGTATAAGTGTACAAATTCTTATCTAAATCTGGTAAAAAAATTTGGTTTGCCTAAATTATGGGGTTTGAAAGGGGGAAAGGGGATGAATATTCGGAAACCATACGTAGGCAGTATTTTTCTGTTTGTTTTAAAGTATAAGTGTACAAATTCTTATCTAAATCGGATAAAAAATGTGGTTTGCCTAAATTATGGGATAAAAACGTAATGGGGTTGGAAAGGGGGAGAGGGGATGAATATTCGGAAACCATACATAGGATGTATTTTTCTGTTTGTTTTAAAGTATAAGTGTACAAATTCCTATCTAAATCGGATAAAAAATGTCGTTTTGTCTAAATTATTGGGTGTTATGGGGAATAGGGGGTGACTTTTTGGATTTTTTTTTCACAGGTACCTTCGCAGACGCACACTCGAAAACTCTCCAAAGTTTCATTGCAATCTGATAAATGGTATTGGAATGCATAGAAGACGAACAAACCCACAAACATTGATTTTTATATATAAGATTTATAAGATTTATGAATCTTTACTTATCTCATTGGTTTCTCTGTATTATACCATTCAAACTGATTAAGTAAGATATATTATTATTTCCCACCATGAAGCCACAAAACGGAGGAAAAATATGAATATGGCATGTAACGCTTTTCCGACCCCCTTTATTTTTTCTTTTTCTACTTGTTTAGAATTGTCCTACTTACGATCATGCTCGTTCGACTGTTAAGCTTTGATCTTCGGCCAGTGCTACAGTAATTTGCGGTGTAACTCCTTAATCCAGGAAATAGGATAAAAAAAAACTGAGCTCATTTTGCTATAGACATTTCCACCGGAGATTTCTGATACGTTTTACGAAGAATGGAGATAAATAAAACGCTTATTTCAAATATAGAATAATAGAATGCCTTTATTTTTAACCTGAGTTATTTACTGTCACAAACTTATTAGTTTCTACGAACTTCAATGTAAACAACAATCTTAAAGGCCGAAAACATTATCAGGGTCATCTTTCTGTAAGACATTCAAAAATTTTCATATACCATGATGGTCGAAAGTATTCATAAGTACTGCTTCATATACTTTCAGCTGCCTTGGAGAGAGAATTCATTTTAAAATTGCGGTTGGTTTACAAGAAGTCTTATTTACGTCCCACAAACACAGTTATTAATTTCCAAGTCTCTTTATTTATAGCATAACAGCTTTTTATTCCGTGCGAGAGGCAACGTTTAACAAACAGATAATATTGCCTCAATTAGCAGCTTGTTTGAAGTAGGAGCCGGTATCTTTGATAATATTGATGAGATTGAAATTGAGAAGACGTTTACACTGACACGGACACAACACGAGATGTTTGCCTGATTTTTATAGAACGTTCTGTAATACAAAACTCCTTGTGAAGTCGTATCTTTTTTTGTTACGGTCACGATTCTTAAACGTATACTCACCATGATAAACCTCAATTTTGTCTTGTTAAGGTTTATAACACACGCATTTCAAAAGCTAGAACAAAACGTTATGAAAGTGAACCCAAAAGAAGAAAAACTGACGCATTTAAATTTTGTATTGTAGAGAGAAGATGATAATTGCGTGCATTTTGTTAAAATAATAGGTAAGTAAAACAGTTTGTAGGGACTAAGAAGGTATAGTTTGGATTTCGACTGTTTGAGACGTGAAGGACTGATTAAATTGTTAGAGCACAGCTTAAATCAGGTCATATAGGGAGAAAATCAAAGTTTTTTTTTTTTTTTTTTTTTTTTTTTTTTTTTTTTTTTTTTTAAGGTATTCAGGGCTCATTATAGCCATAGATGATTGGGCGGACCAGGTACCAAACCAGCGTCCGGGCGTTACCCGATCAAACACCGGTCTCGATCAAAGATTATAATGTGCGATTCAAATAGTTTAATTGTACGGCTGGCGTAGGCATGTAGAACTGAAGACACAAATAGGAAAGGATACAGTATTATATCAGATCAACCCAGAGGCAGGTGATACCAAACGATTTATTCATTTTGGTCAGCTATTTTGAAGCACAGCATATAATTAATTAACTAACTTTATATTAATTGAGTTTATATCTGGACTTTTTTTCTACTCCTAAGGTTGCACTATTCAAGGGATGAAAGTTACAGCGCCAACTTGTCCGCAAATAACTTAAACTTCGTGTAAAAGTATGCTGTGATTCCATTCGCAAAAGGCGATTTTTGAGGCGGAAAATGGGGACAATCGCTTAGAAGATTGGGGGAAAACAACTCAGAAATCGTAATCAATATCCCCGTTGTGCCGGTGTCGAAATTCAAAATGACACCAGACTTATTTAAGCGACTTATATGCCAGTAATCATGGGATACTACTCTCTGGTGCCCCATGTAGCTCGGCTAAATGCAGCACTGAAGCGTTACATGGATTCAACTAGGTGAACGTCAACAAAAGCAATCTGCAAGCAAGCTGTTCCCACAGCCGCCAGTAATGCACTCAGCACAAACATCTCTCTCATATCCAAAATATGGTCTACGGAGCTGATTTCTGGTAAGTGCCAAACTGTGTGCTGGGAATGTCCATAATAATCCTCAAACGGATCTCGCACAATCTGGGCGATCACATGGTCCACTAACATTCTGGTAATTCCCATCCTTGTCAGGATACCTGAAGTCCATGAAAGCCTGCAAGTGTTCGCCAAGCAATTGAGCATAGAGATGTCCTATTATGTACAGGTTCAAGCCGACCAGAAGACACAACCCGTATTAGTAAATAAGGGCCATAAAATTATGGAACCACCGCCGGCTTGCTGACAAATTGGATCCATGACCTTCTGAATCCGACCATTAGCGTGTACCAACTTCAAACGTGACACATCAGGCCAAGCTACCTTCTCAGTCATATAAGGTCTAAGGCACGATGTTCGCGATCCTAGATGACGCTATGGTGTGAATACAGGTCTTCTGCTGTCAAATGTATTAACACGTCATTACATGGGACGAACTGGCATGTTTATAGTACCTCTGTAATTCACTTTCAGAGTCAGTTCATGCAGTGTCGTTGGTTTGTTGGCATGGGTACAAATATTAATTCGTCACATATCTTAATCGACCAGCAGATGTGGTCCTGTGCTATCCCGTATGGGACGTAATACCATCCACGGTCTCGGTACATTTCTGATACAGCAAAACATTCATATTCGGTGAACTTTCGTCAAGTAACAAACACAGAACACTCACTATTCCAGCTAACATCACTAACACCCACCTGCATATTTACCTACTGTACATTTGCATCCTGCTATCCCATGGAGTATTTTGTAACTACGTAGTTCCAGAGTACAGCAACCGCTGTCATTTTTTAATTTATCTGTAGTAGCGTAGTTATATTTTAATTATTCCCTGATTATTTCCTGTGGACAGTGGTAGCACTATTTAATAATCGTGTAGCCGCACCGGTAATTTATCTGTTTCACTCAGCTAATTTTATTGCTCGTTGGTTCTTAAATTACTTAATTGCGGAAAGAGTATTGCACTACAAAATTCCTGATTCCTAACAGAACTTACAGATATAGCATAAATCTCTTGATTTAGCTCTTTACCTCTGTTTTTCGATGCTTGTAATGTTATGTGAAATCGTGCGTGATCAGTGTGATATAGTACGCTTCATAGATTTTCTGATTCATTAATTAGTATGATTCATGCTTCATTTAAACAAGTTAATAGTGGCCAACCATCGAACTCCGCTTGTAGCCTTTGCTGACAAAAGTCACACCGGAAGCTGTAGTAGCAGGTCGCAACGTATGTTACAGAAGCAAGTATGCAGTGACAAGGCTATATGTTGTTTCCTCCCTGTCAACGAATATAGCTGCTTCTCAGACAGAGGGAAGCTGCTGTGCGAAAGTAATATGTAGCCTCATGCGGGGACAGTTGCTCATGCCAAGCGGCCCTGATCCTCAGCATTTGCAACCGCCCAGTTGATTTGTATGTTAAGCGACTGGACTGGTGAGGTATTTTGGTCTGTCTCCCAAAGTTGTAGGGAAAATACCAAAACAAAATATTATCCTCATAAGCAGTAGTAAACAGATTAGAACATTCAAACCTGGTTTTGATGATATTGTAATGTAATTTAGCAAAACATATAAGTAACATATTATTACAGAAGTGTTAAAGTATGTGACATACACTTATCAGCCAAAACATTATGACCACCTACTTACTAGCATATTGGTACGCACTACAGCAGCGATTCGGTGTAGCATGGATTCTCAAGTCCTTGGTAGGCTTCCAGAGGTATCTGACACCATATTTCTATGCAAAGGTCACGAAATTTCCTTAAATTACGGGCCAGCATTTTGTGGGAGTGGTGCTGGGAACGAGAATTTCAGAAACGGAGAGGCTGGTCGGCTGTTCGTGTGCTACTATAGTGAGCATTTATGGAAAGTGTTTGAAGGACGGTGAAACCACGAGTAGGAGACAATGTGATGGACACCCATGCCACATCACAGAACGCGGAGGTCGGAAGCTTCTCCGCTCTGTAAAGCAGGATAGGGGGTGATCTGTGGCAGAATCGCTATTCTTGTGCTCTGAAACGCTTCTGGAAGCACTAGAATTTTACTCTTCCGTCAGATCTGTCCCTACCCTGCTTTACAGAGCGGGCAAGCCTCCGACCACCACGTTCTGTGATGTGGCGTGTGTGTTCACCATATTTTCGCCTACTTGTGGTTTCACAGTCTTTCAGACACTTTCCATAGATACTCATTATAGTAGCACGCGAGCAGCCAACCAGCCTCTCCGTTTCCGAGATGCTCGTTCCCAGGTGCCGCGCCCACAAACCGCTGGTCCATAATTTAAGGGAATTTCGTGACATGTTCGTAGAAATCTGGTGTCAGATACCTCTGGAAGCCTACCCAGGACTTGTAGAATCCATGCTGCGCCAAATCGCTGGTGTATTGCGTTCGAAAGGTGGACCAATATGATAGTAAGTAGGTAGTCATAATGTTTTGGCTGATCAATGTAGTACCGTACGGTATCTAAAAACATCGTTTAGATTGAATCTGATGACTTGGAATATACAAATTGCTAGAAATGTGGCGTAGTTGTACTAGTTTATAAAACACGGATACTAATAGATTAGAAAACTAGACTGATTCGTTTGGCTTCAGTAATAGACCAGTCGTCGTAGAACTTGATATCCGACGACTTTTTTAAGGAACTAAAGTGTTTTGTCAATCAGCAGCTTTGGTCTGTTAGCGGGCTATTTTCAAGATATTTCATATTCGATAGACAAAGAGCGGAAAAGTTGAGAGCTTGGCTCTTGATCTCTTTAAGACATTTAATGGAGTGAACTATCGTAGTACAGACCTTGAAACTAAGATTGAAACAACTTGGTTGAGTCAGGAATTGTTCTTTGAAGTGAGGAATTAGATTACACATGATGGATGATTCTGAGAGCGGTGTACGTTTTCTACCTAGAAAATACGCCAGCCATTGTTTTTTTAGTCAATTTGTCTAACCTACCACATGTCAGCTATGTCAATCCTAATCTCGCTAAGCTCATTTTCCCACTTGCCTAGTTTCATTGTTTGTTGCTCTGGCTTTAGAAATGTTTATAATTTTCTGCTCATTAATAAAACTTGTGTGGGATTATGAGAAACATACAGTGCAGTTTAAACTCTTACCCGAAGCTGTATTCAGATCTGCGATGCAAGGAATGTGATGTTGGCGCACCAATCCATTAAGAATAGGAAGAACAATGATATGTCATTACGCATTGTTCTCACTATTGTTGCTACGGAGAAGTGGAGATTGAAGACGCAAGAAGGCTCCCAAAAGAGTTCGTTCAAAGAGATTGCAGGGCTTCCCTGGAGAAATGCAGTTCGATAAACAACGCTGAATATAACGTTAAAACCTCTGTTCATTCATTAACGACTCTTCGCAGACTGGTTGCAGTTTCGGATATCATTGGTTATTAACGAAATCTTCTAATGTAAAACATTTATAGCTTTCCTTACATTTGAGTAAAATATGCCAAAGCAGGAATGATGTTAAAAGCAGAATAGCACTAGCAAAAAGAGCCTTCATGGAAAAGAGAAACCTTTTAGTTTCAAATATTGACATAGGAATTAGAAATAACTTTATGGTAGCGAAACATGGACTTTAGGAATACCGGAAAGAAAGAAAATTGTATCATTTGAAATGTGGTGCTACAGATGAATGCTGAAAATTAAGTGGTCAGACAAAGTAAAAATGAACGAGTTTTGGAAATAATGGGTGAGGAGAGAAGTTTGTGGAAGAACCTTACAGAAAGAAGAGACAGGCTGGTAGGTCATATTTTGATACATGCTGGATTGGTTAATTTGCTGGTGGAGAGAACAGTCGAAGGTAAGAAATGTAGAGGAAGACAGAGATTAAAACATATGAAGCAGATAATTGAGGACGTGTGTCGTAAGGGGTATGTAAAAAGAAATGAAGAGTTTAGCACAGGATAGGAAGGGATGGAGGATTGCATCAAACCAGTCGAAAGACTGACGACGGCAAAAAAACAAAACAAAAAAGTCTAACGACAGACTGGCATAATCACAGGAAACTTAGAAACGATACATTATCATTGCTTTTGCTAAGGATAAAACAAATCTTACAGATTTATCAGTCGGGGACTAAGTAAGGGACACAAGTTCTATAAATCGTTTCAGATTTGTTCTGTCAATGGGAGACCATATGTGCTTTTGTAACTAAGAAAAATGAGGTTTCGAACTTGCGCCAGTCTTGCTTCCCGAAACACAGTATGTCGAATAACGATCAATGGCTATATTTCGAAAGAAAAAAAAATCATGTAAACGCCAAATTGTTTTCAGTGTTCATTGTTCGTGTATGTAACAGAAATGCTGATTAAGATTTTTTTTATTATTATTATTTGAAGCAGGCAACTAAGTCAAAAACAGCATACCAGATTTCATTGTGAAATACACACAGAGTAATAATGTATTTGATTTAATTTAATTTAATTGCAATGGAGCACAGGCTCCGGTGGCAATTTCCCTACACACCCATCTTCCCCCTATCCTGCACCTACCTACATTTGCCCTCTACAAATTTTATCTTTAAATTCTTTCAAAGTTTTCGGTAAATTATTCATCATTTCTCTTGGTAACTCATTCCAATCCCTGACACCCTTACCTAAAAAAGAGAATCTTCCTACACCCTTGTGCCTGAAATCGAGTTCCCGCTTGTGGTCATGGTCATCTTTTCCCTTCCATGCACTACTTTTCATACCTATTGCAATATCTTTCCATGCCTCATCGCCAGTATATGCCCTGTACACTCCCATGACCCTCCTCATCCTCCTCCTGTCTTGCAATGAATCCCATTCCAGCTCCTTTATCATATCCGTCACTGATTGCATTCTGCGATAATTTCCAGAAACAAATCTAGCAGCCCTTTTTTGCACCCTCTCCAACTCCTGTATTTGATACCTAAAATGAGGGTCCCATACTACACTACCATATTCGAGCAATGGTCTGACCAAAGTTTTGTAACACAATTCCTTGAGTTCTCTCGTACATCCCCTCATCACTCTCTCCAACAAGTGCAGAACTTTGAAACCTTTTCCTACCACCTGTCCTATGTGTCCTGCCCAGTTAAGTTTATTATCAAAACTAATTCCAAGATATTTACATTTCAAGTGTTCAGCAAGCAATTCTTTCCCCACCTTATGTTCATAATTAACCTTTTGTTTTTTATTTGTGTATCTAATAAGCTGACTCTTCTTTGCATTTATCTTTGATTTATTATTCCTTTACATATACGGTATATGCTTGTAGTTAAGAAACAGGGAATATGGTTTATTTATCCGATCACGACGAAACAAAGGGGGAATTGCTGTCAACATTTGATTTACAAAAACCTAACATCCCTCCCGCAACACCATCTTTAAAAAAATTTACGTGTGCAATGCCATTGTCTATTCTTTTTTCAAGTATCTCGAATATGATAGGGATATCGGTCAAAGTGGATGATATTCTGAAGGCCCATAACATTTCTTGTCGAACGACGTTGCACCAATTCCGATCGGACAATTGCTGACCGACAAATTCGAATTTGAAATTTAAAAATGGTTACAAATTTGGTGTGGCGACACACAAACCTACAGTTTTTATCTGATGTACGTATGTTTTAAAAGAATCGAAAAAATAATGATACATAGAATGTTTACGACAATTCGATCAAACGGAATTTATTTATCGAAAAATTGATCTGCATTTACGAGATAGTCAGACAATAGTTATTGTTGGCCAGAAATTGAAGTGATAAAATTTCAAAATGTAACTATTATCAGTACTGTACTCCCTTGTTTTAAGTGCGCAGAAAACAAGAAAAGAGAATGTAGCCTCCATTCACGTAATAACATCTTGCTGTGTACACACAAATGCATTTGCTGAATTGTGAAAATAAATGCAGTTGTGGCAGGTAACTATAACATAGCTGACAGTGTTCCAAGTAGCTTTCATTTTCTACATCCACCATGATTCTATCAAATCACTGATGGTATTGTGCAAATCTATAATGCAAGCTAATACTGGCTTAAATAAGTAAGCTATTTGACGGAAGAAATGAAAATAGAGATGCTTTACTATTAAACTATCAGGACGGTCGTCCACTGGGGCCGAATTTCGTCCGAGTAACGCCCAATTTGACCGCCGAACAGCTCGTCCGATTACAGCCGAATAACTTCCGACACATATTGGCGATCCGCAATTGTTGTTACGACGCCAAGTGAAGCGGTTGTTTTTCCAATATGGCTAGTTTTTTTGTTTTTTTTTTTACTTATGGCTTTACGCCTCTTCGACGTCGAGGTCATTAGAGGCGTGAAGGAATTCGGCAATGAACTTTTGAAGAAAACATCCCGGCATTTCCCTAGAGTGATTTGGCGAAACCACGGAAAACCCAAATCTAGATGCCCGGAAGGGGGATTCGAAACTGCGTCCTTCTGAATGCGAGGCCAGAGCGTTAACTGCTCATCCACCACGCTCTGTGCTATGGATAGGGACTTAAACTTCATAGAAAATGAATACCTTATTAGACGGTGAACGGAACGTCGACGAAGGCAATATTGGGTCAGTCCTATATTCAGCAAATGAAAAAGTCTTTGAGAATTTAATCACCTCTATGAGGAACTAATGAGAGACAAGGAAAAGATTTTAGGCTACTATAGGATAAACCTGGAGACATTTCAATATATACGAGTATTAACAGATTTCAATATTCAGTTACCAAATGATCAAATGTTAGAGAAACTATAGCACCTGAGGAACGTTTGGCTTTAACATTAAGGTAAATTGTTCATATTTTTAGTTACAAATATTTTTATTGAACAAGAACAGGTTTGCATAACAGAACATATATGTTCAATTGTTTGTATTTTCGTTTTCAACGAAGTCAGCAATGTAAGATGCAGCAGTATTCACGTGTTCACCTTCGCTTTGATTGAGGAACTGCTTGTTTGTTCGTTTAGTTGAATTGCTGAAGTTTTCAATACATAATGACACTGGTGTGCTGTTCTTCAATAAGCAACTGGCTATTATTGGTTCGTGAATAATAAGAAGTCTCACTGCTTGAAGACTGCGGAGAAATACTGGATGCACGTGGCCTTACAGCATTTTGTTCTTCATCAATGAATACTTGTTGAAGTTTATGTCTAACTGTAAGTTTTATGTGGGAAGGGATGTTCTTTAAGTAGGGCAGGAGACTCATTAAAAACTGACGATCACTGTCTTCATCTGCAGCAGCGTTTTCAGCAAACAATTTCTCTATTGCAAGAAATGGGTCATCTATATCTGACCGGTATTTGCGTTTTTTCGTGATATTAGGAACAGGGGCAGGATACATGACACAGCGCCCAGTAGAGGACTAAGAACCAAGAGTTTGCACTTGCGAACCATATGCAGAATGCTGCAAAGAAGCAAGCTCATTGTCAATGCAGGATGAATTTACTGTATCAGAAACACATCTTTCCTCTTCGTAAGCTTTAGAAGTACAGTTTTTTTTTTTTAATGAAATGTTCCCGTGTAGTTTACTGTGTTCAATTTTGTCCTTCAAAAATAGCATTATTTGTAAGTGTGGCCATGACGAAGTAACTACAAGAGGAGCCTTATCCCCACTCCTTACTTGTACACACTTGTTATATTCTTTTCTGAAAACGTCTCTTAGACCCTACCATTTCTTTTTTACAACACAAACTGAAACAAAATAAAAAATACCAATATCTAATAAATAACAAAAGTGGATAAAAATAATTGTAATGTATAAAATAATAACAAATTTAAAAATCGAATAGTTTTTTATCACCATATCGGTATCTATTTTAGTTTTAGACTTTCATATTAAATTTTCTTTTCATAATTAATAGGTTTCATTTCTAGTTTTTTGACGTTGGTATTTGTCAGTTCTCGTTGCAGATATTTGGCAACTGGTTTTTCATTCAAGAGATATTTATTCAGATTCTCAGACGTGGTAGTAGGCAGAATAGTTAAAGAGATATGCGAAGCAATTTCGGATAACATGCATGCTTTCCTTTCCCCAAAGAAGATGAAGTGAAGCTAAAGGTACGGTTCCGCACATGGCTGCAATGGTCGACAGCAACCTCAGGAAACTGACAAAAACAGTCGAACTGTGCGGAACTAGGCGACAGATCTTCCAGGTAATCGGCTCAAGAACTACGCGAGGCAAGATGTCTGATGCTTCTGGTGCGATTATTAAAGTTCTGTTGAATGATGATGATGATGGTAATGATGATGTTTCTCTGTTACATATTGATAAGAAAAGAAGAAAGCTCGTCGCAGTGCCTTTACATTAAATTATTACACAAAGAGGAAGCAATTCAGTGCTGATTAAAAAATATACTATTCAGGAGCTATTGTCGTGTAAACATTTTTTTACCCAGTTTTATTTGTGATGAAATTAAACCACACTGTATATCACGCATTATGAAACATGTACTTAAGGTTTTAAGACTGGAATTAATGCCTCCTTCTATTCAGAGAGATTTCAGACCTTTCTAACAGGAATTTTTGCATAAATGGAATATATCTAATTGCGCTGGTGGTATAGATGGAAAAAGTGTTCTCATAAAAACACAAAATAAGAGTGGGTCACTATTTTTTAATTACAAAAATTACTTTTCAGTTGTTTTTCTGGCTATCATGGATGCAATTTATAAATCCATAGCCGTTAAGTCGGTGCTTATGGAAATAAATTTGATAACATCATATTTAAAAAAATTAGACACGGGGGAAAAATAGCATCAAAGAGATTCAACATCCCTCCACCAAAATGTTTGCTAGGCACAAGTGTAGTGTTATCCAATTTTCTGATTTGAGACGAAGCGTTTGCTATTAGGGATTATATCAAGAAACCATGTTCCAAAAGAGTTGTTATTATAACTATAAATTATGCCGTGGACGACGAGTGACAGAAAATGCTTTTTAACTAATAAACCAAGCATTTAGAGTTTTTTAAACTCACATTACTGTTGCGCCAAATGTGGCTGATGACCTGATATCATCAGCGTCTTGTTTATACAATTTACTACGTGACAGTCATCTTGATGAAGAAAATACTCCATTTTATAGTTACAGTAATAATTAAACTAGCAGCCAGGATAACATGTTAAGCTATTCTCGTTTCGGAGGATTTTTAAATAGTCAAGGGTTCTCAGATCAGAGAAAAAAAATTAAAAGTTTATTGTGCAATGAATACGGTTTAATAGCGTGGTAGGTGGAAGTCGTTAATAATGGACCCCAACCACTGACTGATATCAATTAATAAGTATGTATGACCAATAACAAAAGTTTATGTGTGCGAATAATTTACATTTTAATATATTTATAAGTAAAAGCATAAAGCATAGTATCTCCCATGCTATAGCGTTCCAAACGTTCTCTTTTATTAAAATTTTGCCGTATGCAGCCTGACCTGCGTTATAGTACAAGAATTTTGGAATAAATGGAAATTCCTGAATTGTGTGGGGTTTATAGATGGCAAGTATCAGAGAAATTATAAGCAGTTTTTCTCAATCGTTTTACAAGCCGTAGCTGGTCCTGAATTTCACGAAGATACGTAATATTAGTAATTAAGTTTTTTAATCCTTTTGTTGAGTTTAAAAGGTAGGTACATGTTGCTGATCATCCACAAAATGTGCGCCAATTGATGGCAAGTTTAGTCTTGGAACTGCTTGAGGTTGTAACTACTCGGTTTTTTTTTACCGTCCTGTAAAATGCTGTTCCCATTGTGGATTTTTCTGCTTCCGAGAAAAATCTTAACTGTAACATATTTTTGTCATTTCCTACGTATTTTTTTTAATCAATAAATTAAAAAGTTACCTTTACCAAACTATTTAATGCCTTTTTTCTTCAGTTAAATAGCTTTTCAGTCAATCTAAAGTATTTTTAAAATTAATTTTCTCATAGAATGTATCAGAAAAAGGTAAACAATCCACAGCAAATCAAGGCTATGTTGCCGCAATCTAATCACAACTACAACATAAATAATTGATTTCCGGCAAAGGCGCATACGAAGTTTACACAGTCATTTCATACTCTTGAGCTGTCAAGCGGTGAATTAAAATCCGATTTAGCAAAATAACAACTACGCAACCGAGTTTTTTTCATGGCTATTAATGGTGGGGCTGAAGGCAAAGAAAGCGACGGTGGTATTTTTTCGCCTTCCAGCCTTTCCAAGAAACTTGAAGAAGGAGTACTAGGTGTTAAACGCCTCTCCGCTCTTCCAGGAACAAACATTATGGTAACTAACTTCTTTTAGGTGACGGGGGCTATCCACTAAAAACTTACTTGATGAGGCCTTTCCCTGTGTCGAAGGTTGGGGCATCACAAATTATTTTTAATTAGCGTCTTTCTGTAGCTCAATAGGTGACAGAATGTGTGTTTGGAATAATGAACAGTAAATGGAGACTGCTGTTAACAACCATTGAAATTGAACAGCCAGATGATATTGACAAAGTTGTTAAATGTATATGCCTGTTGAACAACATCATAATTGAGAAAGAAGGGGGAGAAGCTGTAGCTACATTCACTTTTCAGCAAACAACATCAACGAACAGATTTTCCTCTCTCGGTGAGAATCGTAGTGTCAGTGCCACTTATTCAACTTGACAGAAATTTATGTCATTCTTTTGCAAATGAGAAGTTATCGAATGAAATTTCATAATTTTTTACCACTAATTGTACTCTTCTCACAGTTTATACTTTCTTGTAAGTTATATTTTGTACTTGTGTTTATAGCACAGATATTTACATTTTCTTTCAAGTTTTATTTTTGGTTTGATTATAAGTTGCTATTGACAAGTTGCACAGTCCTACACTGTTACTATGTCATTGACCTTTCTGCCCCTTCACATAGCCTGACAAGAGACAATAGTCTGACGTAGCATGCCTATACAACCATTTACTGTATATTTTTGTGAATTTAAAATATGTGACAAAATTAACAAACCTTCTGAGTGTGAGTGATAATTTAAGAATGTGAAAAATTTCTTCTATCAAAATTTACAGACAGATAACTGAGGTTTATGGTAATGGGATGACTAAAGCTTCATTTAAAAAGTGTAGATAATTATAACTTGGTATGATTACAATGGGGTGTAAGGGTTTGGGAGAGACTATACTAGTCTTTTCCAACCAAATGTCAACCTCTCCTTCACGTGGTGCACCCTGTTTGCACGGACGAGGCTCTGGCGACTGAAAGATTCCCGGTATAAGGAGTCACCCACTGCTTGCCAACGGCCTCCGAAAGGAGGGCGGAAGAGCGGGGAGCGGTTCAGGGCACCCTCTTGCCCTTGGGGTTGGAAACGGCCCCTAAAGGCGGATGAATCAGAAATGATCAACGGCATGGGGATGCAGAAGGCAACGGGAAACCACTGTATTAAAGACCCAAAGGGTATCCCGAGGACATGTAATCCTCTCAAATTACATATATCATGATGGCTTCTTCCTGGGTAAAATATTCCGGAGGTAAAATAGTCCCCCAATCGGATCTCCGGGTGGGGACTGCTCAGGGAGGAGTCATCAGAATGGATAGAAACATTCTACGAGTCGGAGCGTGGAATGTTAGAAGTCTGAATAGGGCAGGTAGGTTAGAAAACTTAAAAAGGGAGATGGAACAACTTAAGTTAGATGTTGTTGGGATTAGTGAGATTAAATGGAAGGACGCACAGGATTTCTGGTCTGGGGAACACAGGATAATTAGCACACAAGCTGTCAATGGAGTCACTGGTGTAGGATTTGTAATGAACAAGAAAGTAGGGAAACGGGTGAGTTATTATGAACAATTTAGTGACAGGATTATTTTGATGAGGTTAGAAACTAAGCCCGTCCCAACCACATTAGTACAAGTATATATGCCAACGTCACAGGAAGATGACGAAGAAATAGAGAAAATATACGCTGAAATTGAAGAATTAATCCAATATGTGAAAGGGGAGGAAAATCTAATAATCATGGGTGATTGGAATGCAATAGTTTATAATGGGTCGTTTTGGCGGGGTATTAGTTTTTATTTTAAAGACACCTTGTATGGTGCCAGCTTGCAAAAGTAGCAAATTTAATTTATTTTAATTCAATAATATTTATAATGGGCTCTTCACATGACAATTCTCAGGGGATCACACAAAAGAAATGGGTTCACATTAAAAGAAAATGAATTTATTCATTAAGACAAAATTGTTGTCATTTCAAGATCACAAATGTATGGCAAACATATGATAGGCACCCAGGCTAATAGCTCTTTAATTCTGGCATGAGTCACTCAGGGCAGTTTCCAGGGTTTTGAGATGTTGCAGTAAGTCTCTATATCAGCAGGCGGTACACATTACCCGGCAGGACACTGGTCAGCGGCGGCGGCGGCGGCGGCAGGCCAGGGTTTGACCAGCGCGACCGGCTGATACACACAGCTACCTCCGTTTATCACTTGTAGCAGCAGCCACTGCCCACAACCTTGCTCTCGGGCGTCCAGCAACGTTCTCCATCTCTCCCGACGACATAGAACATAGCAAAAGAACAAACCTCGGAGGAGTAGATGCCATCCCCTCCATCCTCTGGCTGTCCCACACACTGTACCACATACGGCAAGCCCTCCAGAAAAAACAAAAATATCACGAGAAGAGAGGGCGGTCTGTGTCCCGCGCCCCTTCGTCTCTGGGGACAGGCGTCTGCCTTCTATCATCGACTGGCCCTCAGATACACACAGTGTTGGGCAGCACACCTCCGCGCCAGC
>JARYHS010006032.1:0-23795 GCA_031002005.1 Vandiemenella viatica
TAGCATGTTGGGACTGCTGTTGAATCGGGGAGGTACGCCAGACCGAGCTAGAGCCCAGACCCCGCATGCCGGCCTTCCTGACTGCGGTTTGTAGGCGGGTTTTTAGGCGGTTTTCCACAGCCCTCAGGACGAATATCGGGTACGGACCCCCGTATCTTTCTATAAACAGTTCAACAAAAAAAAAAAAAAAAAAAAATCGTTTTACACGCCGAACAAAGTTCCACATTTCACAGACAGATGGAAACACTTCACGTCCCCCATTACCACATTGAGCTGCGTGGCGCAGTAGGGGCAGCGCAGAGCAGATCAGAGCAGGGCAGGGCAGGGCAGGGCAACACAGACAATGAAACTCGTGTCGGGCAGTTACCCGCGCATATTAGACCGCAGTTTCGTGCGGCAGTATACAAAGCATTGTTGTGTTGTGCGAGAAACCGACAAAAAAGCGTAACCAAAAACATGTCGATGCAAAAACTCGTTTTTTGATTTCTGAATCAGATTTGGATGCCGAGCGTGGAAAATTGTTATTACTTTAACAGAAGCTGAGTTAGATAAAATCTACGCAAGTGAGTATATGAAAAGAACAAACTCTCATCTGGCTTTTGCAGTGACAAGAGAATTCTCAAAAGATTATTTTTGTATGACGCGAGCGGAGATTCACGGCATAAACTAACCCGTTATTTTCTCGACAACGCGCAAATACCATTTAGAACTGAAGAAAATCTCGCAGTATTGGCAGCAGTGGTTATTTATTTAATTATTTATCGTTTGACGGTAGCCTACATGACGTTTATAAGAATGTATTTCTCTTTATTTCATATTATATTTTTAAGAAAACTACATAACAGAACGTAAGAAATACTTGAAACTAAAAAAACAGTGTTCAACAAATTATTCGGGAAATTGTCTTCACATTGTTTTCGGGGCACTATTGAAAGATGTAGTACAAATAAAGTAATAATAGCCCATATATCAATCTTTTTTAAAAAAAAATTAAAATGAATGCAAAAGGAGAAAATAAAAGTGAAAATTGGAAGTGGACAGTTATATGATAAATAAATGCTGAATTTACTCGCCACTTGTTGGGCTCATTGTCCAAATTTCTTGTTTAAATTTAATTTTTATGCATTAATTTCGACTGATATTGTGAATCGCAGGTTGGTTACGCACCAGTTAAATCAATTTTTCTTATTCCACAGTTGAAAATGATTATAAGTAAATCAAGATTATAAATAACGCAAGAAGTGTTACGGCAAAAACTGGCACGAGTGAGCTGCGTGGCACAGTTTCTGTGTCGTGATCACAACGTGGCGCAGGCCACGTGCGGCGCAGTACTGCGCTGCCCTGCCCTGCGTCTCAATACGCGCTGTTCCACCCCAAAAGATAGAGACACAGAAACTGTGCTGCGCCGCCTGCGTCCAGGCCCGCCGTAAGCGGGCGTGCAACGCGTGCGCCGCACGCGGGCGGCACATCGAGGGGGGCGGCAAAACGAGCGATCGACATTCGCCACCCCGCGATAGTTGCCACTCCATTGTCGCCGCGACAAAATTTGCAGCGTATTATGTAAGGGGTGACTTTTTTTTTTTTTTTTTTTTTTTTTTTTTTTTTTTTTTTTTTTTTTTTTTTTTTAGCTCAACAGCTGCTTCGGGCGGCCGGCGACACTCGGAATGGCAACAATGGGGGCGGCAAATAATGTTTGAAGGGGCGGCAATCTCACAGTTTTCTGACCCAGTTCGGAAATTTCCTAAATCCACCACTGGCTACTTAGACAGGGGGCGGCATAATCGGTATTGCACGCGGGCGCTCAAACAGCTAGCGGCGGGCCTGCCTGCGTCAACTGCGCGTCAATGTGCGCCCGGCCTTAGTACTTATATAGACTCGGCAATAGGTAGTAGTTGGCAAGCGCATGCAATTGAAAAACCATAGCTCCAAATTTCACTATGTCAACAATCAATAAAAACTCACCGAAGGAAGCCGATCCCAAAATGTTAGGAAAATGTGGTGAAGGAAAAGATTTTTTTTTAACTATGTGCCACAGGGATGTAAACCGTTTATTACATTTTGACGGCGACAGAGACGGTACTTGTCATTTCCATATCCGACAAAGGATTCAAGTTTCGCAACAGTGTTCTTGCACAAGGTGAACAATTAATAATTTGTCGGCTTTTGAACTGAATGCACCGACAGTGCTTTGTCCTCAGGCCATTTCTGTTTACTGAGACACAAAATGTTGACTTACTTGATTATTATCCCAGATCTACAAATGATTTATTTAAACTATTGACTTTTAAGTTCCAAATAGATAATTAGTTAGACTGAAGACGTCTTTCCATTACAGATTTCTTTTCTTTTTTCTTTTATAAAGAAATAGCTTGTGTTTACAACAAAATAGAGCCACAATTTCAAGTCATTATGATTTTCAAATCTGAGGATTCATGCTGCTTTCTAAACATTTAGTTTATACGCGTTTCAATACAGAAATATACCAGACAGCTTCATCACCTTCATGAAGTACTAGGTCCAGTTCCATTAAGCATTACAGTCAAGAAAATGGAAGGAGTTAAAAAACAAAACTGATTTAAAACTCTGAAGCTATATATATATTATATATATATATATATATATATATATATATATATATATATATATATATATATATATATATATATAAATTTACTTTTGTTTATACGATTACAGAATTCCTTATCCCTTTTTTAACTCAGTAAGAAAATTATAACTAACTCTCATTTCGCTCCAAAATTGATCAATGTAATAATAACAATAGAAACTTGATTATATTATTCTTAACTACCTATCTTTTTTGAAACTGGCAAACGATGCACTTAATAACATCAAACAAGCACATTGCAACCAAGAAAACTATTAGCGTTTGCATTTGTTTTCATGCTCTTTGTGATGCTTAGGCATGACTAGCATTAGAAATGAATGTTTATATTTGCACTAATAATTTTCAATTTAGTTTATCTGTGACTCTGACACGTTAGATAGCATTTTTTCTTTTTGCACTAAATAAAAATAATACAGTGCTAACAAATACAGTAGGTCTATCTCCCACTGGGAAAAATAAGGCTCCAAACACGGTTTACAGCTGAGAATCCTTCTTGCTACAATTATGCTACGCTGAGTTATTCAGGTCGTAAAATATTTAGCCCGTATTAAAACATTTGCAGATATTAAATTAATTTAATTGCTATGGAGCACACGCTCCGGTCGCGTTTTTGTACACACCCATTTTCCTACTTTCTTATTCCAGCCTACTTTTGTCCTCAAGTGATTTTAATATTAAATTCTTTCAGCGTTTCTGGTAAATTTCGAATGTGTTTGGATGTCAATCTCTTCATAAATTCAAAACTGGTCGGACTGTAATTTTTGACCAAATTTTTCACCCTTCATTTATGCACCGGAACTTCTATCACACTTTTCCAGTCCTTTGGCAAATAGTAAGTCTCCAGACTCAATTTAGATAACATTTCAAGATCAGGTACAATGTCGTATCCTGCTGTCTTTAAGACATCTGCAATAACATATTTACGCTTTTTTACCTTCTTAGTTGATTCGTAATATCCTCAGGAAGAATTATTACAGTTTTTAGTCTCCTCATTTCTAACTGTTGCGAGAAGCTCGTTCTTTGATTTACTCCATCCTATTCTTGAATCATAGTCTCTAATGAACGAATCAAATTTTCTCTCGATTCATTGGCTAAAACAATTCTATCGAGAACAAATAAGTGACCAATTAATTTTTCAGCAACAATAACATCTGATTCTACTAATTTCCAAATTGATGTACATAATGAACTTGTAATGAAAGAGAAATCACGCTAAAGTTTTTATTTCGTTACACTAGTCCGAAAGGTCTTCAGAAATAATCAGAAGAAATTGTTTATTTATCTGAAAGTACTAGCTGTTACCAGCGACATATAGTTTGTACTTATATTTTTATTTGCTAGAATTGCCTATAGAAAACTGTAAGTTAACTGAAAGAAGTCGTCCCAAAAATTGACGGGATTATCTGAGGGTGAATCGCAATAGTTCGCTCTCAAATTTCACTGACATTTTAA
This sequence comes from Vandiemenella viatica, assembly GCA_031002005.1. Taxonomy (NCBI): domain Eukaryota; kingdom Metazoa; phylum Arthropoda; class Insecta; order Orthoptera; family Morabidae; genus Vandiemenella; species Vandiemenella viatica. The sequence continues at coordinate 4,079 of JARYHS010006032.1, forward strand.
TATAGAACTGATCGGCCAAATGTCTGCACCATGATTTTACATTAAAATCGTCTTCGCGTGTCATCAAGCAGTAAGCATAAAAATCCACACAGAACACATTTAGGCGAAGGGTAATATCTGGTAGTGATATCGTTCTTGCCCCTAGCTAAATACAAAATTTATGTGTGCTAGGGACACTGATGATTTTGTATACCCAAACTTGACTGCGAGAGAAAAAAAAAAATCCTAAGTACCAATAACTCATAACAGAGACACTCTATCCGTCTGTATTTCAAATTTCGATTAGTTTTCAAAATTTCATGACAAAATATGTTATTTATTCCGACGAGAAGTATCCTATGTCCTTGCTAATAATACATAGTATTTCCTTGTCAAATTTCATCACGGTCGGTTGGTTTAGCCGTTTAGTCATGAAGACCTAACAACAGACACAGTTACTTTTACATCTACTATATAATTTCGTAAGCTCATTCACTCATCTCGAGAACGGGGTCACGTGTCAGCCTTCGCTTGCAAAACAGCGACCAGTGATACCATTACAAGAAATTCGTGGTTATGTCCACAACTCAATAGCTAAGCAGCTGCTAACAAATTAATAGCCAAAATACAGTCATTATGTTTATACTCTTCGTAACGTTTCATAATTACAATATTTATAAATTTTGCGGCTGAAGAATGTGGATCTGCTTTTCAGTAATATGTTGCCAATGAAAGAAATTTAAAAAAAACTTCAAAAAAATTAAATGACTCATAGTCTCTGCTTAACGACTATTGACAATTGTCATTCCGGCTTAGGATAAATTCTAATTTACTTAAAACTTTCACTACTGTTGTTGTTTGATCAAATTTTATACATTACAGTTTACTTGATTTTTAGGTATTTTACTGATCACTTTCGTTAATGGTCTTTGTTCATATTCGTTGTACGTGAGTTATTAGGTTATTTTAAGTGGACATCAGACCAAATATGTTAAAGAATCAACTGTTCTGGCATTTCATTCCTTCGGAGTTGCTGAACTGTCTAATAATAGTGTATGTGTAATTAAATTCTCTGGCCGTTACAGATACTATGACCAACGATTACATTACGAGTTTTTTCCCAGTCTCAATAAAAAAAAAAAAAAACAATGTGTTGATTTCGAAGCAAACAGGAATTTTTAAAAATTTTGCAGAATGAACTTTAAGGGTCAAATATAAGTGAAGTTTGTATTGGTGACTGCATCACTTTCTGAACCTACATGAAATTGGCACTAACCTGTTGAAATTTGGTTTATTTGCTTCGTCAACATGTCGTTTTAACGTTTTGCGCTGTACCGTTAATTTTTATGTTATTTTTACAGTGCCGATAGCATTTCACAGTTGCGCAGCCTCTTATATTTCGGCGTTTTTAATTAAATTCCTGGCAAGTTTTCCTCAAAGCAAAAGCGCAAAACGTGAAGAGGACATATTGACGAAGCAAATAAACCAAATTTCAACAGGTTAGTACCAATTTCACGTCGGTTCGGAAAGTTTTGCAGTCCGCTATGTATTTAAGAAATTATACGATTATGCTATCGTCCCTGTTCGTTTTTAATAACTACCTCTATTAATTCTTCTTAATTCTTTAAGCTCAAGGGATTTTATTCACCCTGAAACACTGATCAAGTTTTATTTTGGTCAAATCAGATCAACCCGTCATAATCTTTCATCCTAAAAACAGGACCTACTCTAGACCCGTGAGGATACGCGAAAAACGGTCTCGTGTTTACACTAGTTTATAATATTAGTATAAATTTGCGTACATTTCGTGGTCCTGAGTCGTTAGGTAGCCCCGGTCTGGTTGAATAGCCCGCACGTGAGAAAAGTGGACACTCAACTTAATAACGCTATGCGTATGATTGCAGGCGTGATCAAGACAACTCCCACAAGATGGCTCTCGATACTGAGCCACATACCACCACCTAACCTGCGACGGATAAATGCTCTTACACGTGAGTACAAGAGAATAAAGGACAACAGAAACTTACCGATCCACCAAGATATTAAGGATGCCAACATCAACAGGCTTCGCTATAGAAAACCGCCAATGAAATAGGCAAGGGATGCTATTCGTGAAGATTTTAACATCACCAGAGCTTGGATTCAGGAGTGGACTGTACACCAAAACAACAGCTTACCTTGAATTACACAAAAGCCACCAGATTTTTGATTTACCTTGTAAAACTTGGTCCACACTCAACAGAATCAGAACTCGTCATGGCAGATGCGCACTCTCTATACCAGTGGGGCAAGCAACCATCTCCCTTATGCGAATGCGGAGATATTCAGACTATTGGTCATATTATAGAAGAATGTCCTATAAGATCTTACAGTGGTGATCCTGTGCACTTCCTGCTGGCAACTCAGGAATCGATAAACTATATTAATAAACTAGATATAAGTATTTAATCTTGTAAAGTTGTAGTGTATATATTTTTTCAATGTTCTTAAAAGTGTCTGAATTGCCTTTACGATAAATTAAATTAGGTAGCCCGTCCTGAGATTTAGTAACCCTCCGGATAATAGATTATTAGTGCTTGATGTAATGTGAAACCTACCGTTTTATGATAATTAGCAGGTGGCGACGGCAGTGATCACTCGCAGACCGACGAGCAGGGGGGGCGGAGGTGGCGCCACTGCGTCCACCGCGGCGCTGGCAGACTCCTCCTCGGTGGCCCTCACCGTCGTCATCGTCATCGGCGTGTGCTTCCTGCTGGTCAATATGTGCGCCTTCGCAGGGCTCTACTACCAGCGAGACAAGCTCAAGGTGCAGGAGCAGCTGATGCGCCAGAAGTACGAGGACGTGACTGGGTTGGCCACCTCTGACGAGGAGGACGCCGCCGACAGATACGTTCGTAAGAAGGCCGAGACTGCGTCGGCGGCCGTCGCAACCGTAGACAGGAAGGCCAGGAGGAAGAAGGACATGGTGAGCTATCTCGAGTGTACCTTCCAATCTACTCTATTCATGTTGTTTTGCGCCAATCCCAGACTAATGCCAGAGTCGTAGAAAGTCAGCTATACAGAAGCAGAACACCGAGCTCTGGCCTCGTATTCGGTAGATCACTGGTTCCAATCTCCGTCTGGTCATCCCAATTTGGGTTTTCTTCAAATCACTCCAGGCGAATGCCGAGGTAGTTCATTCAAAAGAGCATGGCTGAATTCCTTCCAGTTCTTTGCCGCCTCTAATAGCCTCGACGTCGACGAGGCGTAAAGCCAGATTAATAATAAAAAGAAGCAGAGTAGCCAGTCCATTTCCTCTATATGACTAGTGTTCAACATATATATATATATATATATATATATATATATATATATATATATATATACGCGTGTGTAATAGACTTTGATGTGTGTCGAAAACGTGTAGTATATCAGCGGTTGCGAGAGTTGAACTACCTACATAAGATACTTAAAAAGTCTGGAGAAGTACCACCAACGCTGTTTGAGTAGAATAATTAAGATTAAAAGGAAATACCGCTGGACAAACGTCCGTACTATGGAAGGAGCGAATATATCAAGCACAGAGGCAATGATAATGAATCACCAACTTCGATGGATTGGGCATGTCCTCGTATGCCGAACACTCACCTCGCGAAACAGTGTAACCATAAATAAAAAAAATGGCCTCTCGAAATCTGGGAAATTTTGGGCATTAATCCAATTTTAAGAAATGTTTAATACACACAAAAATTTGATAAGTTCCGACCTCAAACCAATATGCATGGCGTCGATTGATACAGGAGGACTCACAACATTCTGAAGGACAACATCGACGATTAGAATCTGACAAAAGAATTCGTAGGAAGTAAGAAGAGAAGATGAGGAGCGCTATCTCGCCACGATCGCGTAGTGGTATGTTCTGCTTTTGCCATTAAGATCCTTGGGCCCAGAAATTGTACGTTTTAGCCACTTAAGGACCCGTAAATAATAATTCTAAAGAAATATTCATATTCAACAACGAGTGAATGTTTTTTTCCATATTGTAAATGAGGTTGAAAAAATGAGAAAGGATACAAACCGATGCTGGCCTATACTGCTCTAATGCTCCGAAAGAAACAAAAGGGTTGTCAGTTTTTTTATACTAATCATCTCATCAAAAATAGTATCGTATGCTATTGTTCCTTGCATACTGCAAAAAGTTTGGATTATGGAAAGTTGAAATTTAGTCCTGGGCCCTGACTTATATACAATCTGGTACCCATATCTTCCACACAACCGATTGAAGAAGAAAATTTCCACCACTAGACTTCGAACCAACTAATATCGTGTCAGGCGGGATATGTTATTGCTCAAACTTACGGAATAAGAGAGTTGGTACAGAACCGTGAAGTATTATTTTTGTGCAGCATCTACTCGTAGTTATTCCGTCACTCAGATAAAGCTGCTTAAATGGAGTGGTGCAAACTGTTTCTTCACGGTATTAAGGATTCTGTGTAGCAGTTGACACTGGGTTAGCTGGTTCAAGCCCGGTGTTGGAAGAATTTTTCATCGTTTGAGATTTCGCGCGTAGAGTAGGTGAGATTGTGATGCACAATTCTTAAATACAGCATTATGTACTAAACGCCTGGGTTAAGAACCAAACCTCTCCGTAGTGTGTTCTGATTTAGGGCATACGACGTGTTTGATGGTGATTCGTCCGTCAGATAGAGACGATAAATTTGGAGGCCCTATTGGTATCGAACGGTAAACTAGGTATTCATATCTCTTACACGTCAAGAAAAACTTGCCACTGTTAACAACGTACTAACCGCTTTTTATTTGTTCTTTGATAAAACGCCGTTTAAAAACAAGCTGAGAAAAGCAAGTTGTCTTCATATCACTGCAACTACGAATTATTCTGGAGGTTTTTACTACCCAATGAATCTGTATTTGTCATGATGAGTGGAAACACATATTTTTTTATTCTATAAATGCGTTTCCGTATAGATCATAAAATTGATGTTTGATGAACTTCAATCAAAAAATGCAAATAAAAATTAATAGTGACAAAATCTGTCCTTTTTCCAATTGTTTTGTAAGACTGAGAATACCTTTAATGACTGGATATTGTGGGCCATTTCCTCAATTGCAGGTTAATCAATTTTTTATAAAGGTGAATAACACGCCAATGCAATTGAATTTTGTTTGGTGTCGTACGCGTTTCGCTCTATATCAAGAGCATCATCAGCGACATCTGTTTGGTATTTATTCATTTATTTAGTTACATTTGGTTTACAAAACAATGTATAAAGTTGAGGTGAAATTGAATTTACTTACATGTTACTTTTTACTTTTTTCTCATGATCAGGGTTAGCTTCTCTGTGTATGTTTTCAATAATTTGCTGAAGGTTTGAAGCACTACACTGAACTGATCACATTTCATATTAACACTATTATTTACAATTCTCAAAACATGAAACAGTAAACACCACGCCATGTTTTTCACAGGTCCATAGAGTGTGTGTTTGTTTATATTTCTGGTTTCATTGTGGTTAGAGGTCCTTGGTTTTATTGACTGCTTTGTGTTATCTTTGATGGTAGGCGGGGATTTGAAATGGTTGTCTGGTTGTCTTTTTGTGAATATTTATTTCTTTTTTAATATGGCATATAATGTTTGGTTAGTCAAGTTTGTATAATCATTTATGAGCTGCTTTCCTTCAACTAGTGCTTTTTTGATGTAATAATTTTCCTGAAATGTTAATGCCTGTGGTTTGTTATTGTTTATAGTGAGTATTTGCATGTCTCTGTGGATATCTGTCGGTTGGTGATTGTGTTCTAGAAGGTGTTCTGCAAATGTGGAGTGGTTAGTGTATTTCAGTGCTCTTAGGTGTTCTTTGTATCTTGTTTCGAATTGTCTGCATGTCTGTCCAATGTATTGAGCTTCACAGTTTTGACATGTGAGTCTGTATATGCCTGAATTATGGTATTTGTTTTTGTTTGTGATGTTTTTAATGTTTTTATCTATGGAGTTATTGGTTCTGAAGGCGATGTTTAGTCCTTGTTTTTTGAGAATGTTTGCTATTTTATGTGTATTTTTATTAATATATGTCATAACATGCCATTTTTCTTTTTTCACTTGTGTGGGTGGTTTGTTTTTTGATGCTGAGTTTGTATTTGCTTGTAGCAGTGTTGGAATGGTGTTTTGTGTTGTCTTTAGTATTTGTTTTTTGATGTTGTTGTTTATTTGATGTATTCTGTTTTCTTTATATCCATTTCTGGTAGCTATTTGTATGATTGTGTTGAATTCTGATTTGTAATTTTCTTTGTTTAGGGGTGTCCTATTTAGTCGGTTGAGCATGTGCCTTATTGCTGCTTCCTTATGTGTTTGGGGATGGTTTGATGTTGAGTTTATGATCATGTCTGTTGTGGTGGGTTTTCTGTATATTTGGAATTGATGTTGTGTTTTGTGAGTAGTTATGGTGAGGTCGAGGAAGTTGAGTTTTCTTTGTGTTTCCATTTCCAGTGTGAATTTTATATTGGTGTGTGTAGTGTTGATATCTGTGTGTAGTTGGCTGATTCTAGGTTCAGGTTCATTAATTAGACAGATAACATCATCAACATATCTAAACCAATAGATAATGTTGTATCCTTTCTTCTGGATTATGTTTTTGAATATTTCATTTTCTATGTGGTTCATAAATATATTTGCTAGTATTCCTGAGATAGGAGAACCCATTGGTAAACCATCATGTTGAGAGTAGTAGTTGTTATTGAACTGAAAGTAGTTTTGTGATGTTAGTAATTCTAGAATTTGTATGGTTTCATTTGTGTGTGAATCAGGTATTTGTTGTGCTTTGAGGTGTTTGGCTATTATGACAAGGGTTTCTTTAATTGGTATATTGGTGTACATGTTTTGAATATCAAATGAAATTAGTTTTGCTGAATTTGGTATCTGTAAGTCTTTGATCTTTTCTATGAGGTGTGTGGTATTTCTGATGGTTTTGTCATTCTGAAATGTGTAGTTCTCAGTTAAAAACTTTTGCATTTGCTTGGCAAGGTGGTAGGTGGGAGCTTTCCTAAAGTTTACTATAGGTCTCATTGGTAATCCATCTTTATGGATTACCAATGAGACCTATAGTAAACTTTAGGAAAGCTCCCACCTACCACCTTGCCAAGCAAATGCAAAAGTTTTTAACTGAGAACTACACATTTCAGAATGACAAAACCATCAGAAATACCACACACCTCATAGAAAAGATCAAAGACTTACAGATACCAAATTCAGCAAAACTAATTTCATTTGATATTCAAAACATGTACACCAATATACCAATTAAAGAAACCCTTGTCATAATAGCCAAACACCTCAAAGCACAACAAATACCTGATTCACACACAAATGAAACCATACAAATTCTAGAATTACTAACATCACAAAACTACTTTCAGTTCAATAACAACTACTACTCTCAACATGATGGTTTACCAATGGGTTCTCCTATCTCAGGAATACTAGCAAATATATTTATGAACCACATAGAAAATGAAATATTCAAAAACATAATCCAGAAGAAAGGATACAACATTATCTATTGGTTTAGATATGTTGATGATGTTATCTGTCTAATTAATGAACCTGAACCTAGAATCAGCCAACTACACACAGATATCAACACTACACACACCAATATAAAATTCACACTGGAAATGGAAACACAAAGAAAACTCAACTTCCTCGACCTCACCATAACTACTCACAAAACACAACATCAATTCCAAATATACAGAAAACCCACCACAACAGACATGATCATAAACTCAACATCAAACCATCCCCAAACACATAAGGAAGCAGCAATAAGGCACATGCTCAACCGACTAAATAGGACACCCCTAAACAAAGAAAATTACAAATCAGAATTCAACACAATCATACAAATAGCTACCAGAAATGGATATAAAGAAAACAGAATACATCAAATAAACAACAACATCAAAAAACAAATACTAAAGACAACACAAAACACCATTCCAACACTGCTACAAGCAAATACAAACTCAGCATCAAAAAACAAACCACCCACACAAGTGAAAAAAGAAAAATGGCATGTTATGACATATATTAATAAAAATACACATAAAATAGCAAACATTCTCAAAAAACAAGGACTAAACATCGCCTTCAGAACCAATAACTCCATAGATAAAAACATTAAAAACATCACAAACAAAAACAAATACCATAATTCAGGCATATACAGACTCACATGTCAAAACTGTGAAGCTCAATACATTGGACAGACATGCAGACAATTCGAAACAAGATACAAAGAACACCTAAGAGCACTGAAATACACTAACCACTCCACATTTGCAGAACACCTTCTAGAACACAATCACCAACCGACAGATATCCACAGAGACATGCAAATACTCACTATAAACAATAACAAACCACAGGCATTAACATTTCAGGAAAATTATTACATCAAAAAAGCACTAGTTGAAGGAAAGCAGCTCATAAATGATTATACAAACTTGACTAACCAAACATTATATGCCATATTAAAAAGAAATAAATATTCACAAAAAGACAACCAGACAACCATTTCAAATCCCCGCCTACCATCAAAGATAACACAAAGCAGTCAATAAAACCAAGGACCTCTAACCACAATGAAACCAGAAATATAAACAAACACACACTCTATGGACCTGTGAAAAACATGGCGTGGTGTTTACTGTTTCATGTTTTGAGAATTGTAAATAATAGTGTTAATATGAAATGTGATCAGTTCAGTGTAGTGCTTCAAACCTTCAGCAAATTATTGAAAACATACACAGAGAAGCTAACCCTGATCATGAGAAAAAAGTAAAAAGTAACATGTAAGTAAATTCAATTTCACCTCAACTTTATATATTGTTTTGTAAACCAAATGTAACTAAATAAATGAATAAATACCAAACAGATGTCGCTGATGATGCTCTTGATATAGAGCGAAACGCGTACGACACCAAACAAAATTCAATTGCATTGGCGTGTTATTCACCTTTATAAAAAATTGAGAATACCTTTATTTGTAAACTTACTTTCGTCCAATTTTCAGTCCTCTTTAAGACAAGGTAATTGTAATTACACGCGCTGCAGAAAGGAAACATAATATTCTTATAAAATTTGGACCATACCCATGAGGTTACAGAAATTTGTCTATAAATCAAATGCACCAAAATGTTTACTAAATAATTCCAATATCACGAGTATCAGCTGACAAGTAACACACTAAATACGTTAGACGTAATCTGCGAGTTGTAAAAGTCACCCTAACAACATCAGAATAGATGCGAAAGGATTAAAAATAACAAACCAAAGAAAGAAATTTTTTGCGCTTAAATGGAGCCATTATTTATAAAAATTTACAGTGTATACTAATACACATGCACCAGTTTTAATATCTAATTGTTGGGTTATCATATCAAACCACTTTACTTCTTGGAAGTATTATTTACTAAAACCATACGAGGTGACATGATATGAAGTTGCTGGAAGAATGGCTTCAGATGTTACTGCCCGTTATTATGGAGAAGTTTATCAACTGTATGGTGTAAATGTGTCCCACTACTAAAACCTTCATGTATGCAGAACAAACTGTGAACTTTTGCTATCTACTATATAATTTATTTAGGTCACTCATTCACTCACCTCGATAGCAATTGGCTGGAGAACAGTGACGTCAAGCACCAGCCTTCACTCGCAAATTAACAAAAACCAGAGGTATCATTAGAAAAATTCGAGGTTATGTTCACAATTTAATAACTAAGCAACTGTTACCAAATTAATTGCTACCAAATTAATACAGTACATTCATTAAGTTTGCTTTTCTTAGGATTTAATAGTTAAAAAAATCTATAAACTTTAAGACTGAAAAACCTTTTTAGTAATATGTCGCAAATGAAAGCAATATAAAATAACTTTTAAAGGTTTAAATTACTCATGTCCTCTGCTGTAACTACAAATGCTAATTTTCATCCCGCTCTACGCTAAAATTCAATTTAATTAAGACTTTCTCTAATTTTTCTATTCTAATGTTACTACATTACGGTTTATTTTACTGACCACGTTGGTTAATGGCCTTTGTTCATGTTCACTGCACTTGAGTTATTAGGCTATTTAAGGTGGACATCAGACCAAATATGCTACCGAATCCAATATTCTGGCAATTAATTGATGAACTGTTTAATCATCTGAAATCTGCATTAAGTTCTCTGGGTGTTACAAACACTATGACCAACGATTATATAATGAATGGTTATTCAGCCTCAATAAAAAAAAAAACAACGTGATGCTTTCGAAGTAAATAGAAATTCTTCAAATTGTATAGAGTGAACTTTTAGGGTCAAATAAAAGTTCTAGTATACGGGGATTGAAACAATTATACGATAGTGCAATCGTCCATGTCCGTGTTTAATATGTCTATTCATACTTCAGAGTTCTTCAAGGCCAAGAGATTTTATTCACCCTAATGGTGAAAGACGGTCAACTTCGTATTTGGTCAAATCAGGTCAGCATATCGTAATATTTGACCCCCAAAAACTGGAACTGCTCTAGACGCGTGACGATACGCAAAATCATTCACGGGCTCACACCAGTATATGAACGCGGGATGATATAAATATTTATAGAAAATGTTAGTAAAAAATATTAAATTTAAAATTTATGAAATATACCTCTGTAAAAAAAAATAGTATCAATAATAATGATCAGCACTGCATCTTTCTGGAGATTAAGGCCAGGAGGAAGTCCCAGGATATGCTGGTAAGCTAGTTCCCATCAAAGGGGGTTGTGTTGCAGAGAAGATTGTCAGCCCTCGCTGTAAAACAGCCGTTTAAATTTAGGCTTTTAATTATTTATGGAACATACAAAAGATTGATCCAGAATAACAAACTTCTTTTACAAATTCCTTATTTTTGACATACTTGTCCCATGTTTCAAGCTAACGCTCGGCAACAGCTGTGGCGTTGGAATTTCTGTTCCTCCCAACTACGTGGTTCTTTCTGATAAAGATTGAACGAATTGACTACCACCAGTAATTAATGAGGTTACTAAAGTTTTCAGTATTTTAATGATATAAGTAAAAGTGAAAATAGTCCTGCATACGCTTCTGAGGTCGTTACGAACGTACAGCATTTTCAAGTCGTTGGCAATCGACTGTAGTTGACATGGTAAATGTTTCACTTCTTATGTGCCTCCTGCTTGGTGTTTATTTCCAGTAGGCTGGGAAGCCGTCGGTGACATCACAGTGTGTGTTGCAGGTCTGCGGGGATGATGACTACGAAGCCATCCGCAGCGCCGGTCGCACCGTGGAGGGAGCCGCGGTGGTGGAGGTTGCCGCGGTAGGGGAAGCGGTCGGCACTAGCGCCGCGGCGCGGCGAGGCTGGGGACTGTCCCGTCAGTACAGCGGCAGTACAGTCGATCCACACACCAAAGTACGAGAGTGGATCGCCAGCGAGATTGTCCAACGCTGTTCGCCCCACTTCATGCGCCGCACAACTAGGAAGGCTAATTCCAGGCCAGTACTGCAGTCCTCGCAGAGCATACAGACGTCGTTCGACCTCGCCTCGTCCTCAGCAACGCCGAGGGCTCTGAAGCGACAGCATGCAGTGGAGACAGTCGAAGTGGCGGTATCCACAGAGACGCCCAGGCGACACCGCGTCAAGAAGGTGTCCGTCGCCGTCGACGCGACTTCGTCTGCTCGTGGAACCAGTGCGGAGAAAACCATCAGCAAGTCGATGGATGAACTCGGCACCTGCGTCTCCAAGTCTACACTTACTCTTCAGAAGCCAGCACTGAAACGGTCGCTAACTATGGCAGAAGATTTGGCAGCTGCGTGCACGCCTGTTTCTCCGAGAAGTTCCTCGTCTGGGGAACTTACTAGGAGCACTGCCAATGTGAACTTAAAAATATGCCCAGTTGATTCTCAGTACCAGAGAGACCAAGAGTTAAGAATACAACACGCTCACTCCCGTTCGATCCAGCCCCTCGCCGTGGTGAAGCAGAGTACGCAACGGCGGCGGAGCAACTGAGAGTCGCACAGTCGCAGCCTCTCGATCCGCAGATTGTCGACATTTCTCTAGATCCACACTCTGCAGCTTCTGTTATTTATGTTCCTACTCGTAAAAACAACCCCTTACAAACATTTCCGACGGGTATACAGTTGAGATCTAAGGCACTGCCAAAGAAGGATGCAGCTGTTTCTGTATCTCCTATCCCGTTAGATGTTAATGTCACATCAAGAAACGGAAAAGAAGAGGATCGTAATCCTTCCTACGATCCATTATCTAACATTCAAAAAAGAAACTATCCCAAAGTTTTGCCAGATTTTCCACAAGTCACTGATGAGACGAATAGTCAGTCTTCCAGTGCAAAGAGGAGGTCGTTACCTCCAAACTCGCATCTCATGCTTGCATATCCGACTGATGTTCACGATTCCATATCATCAGTACCCTCATCCTCGCCGTCGACAAAAGGAGTCTCTGGGAAATCTTCCATAGTACGGGTACCACCGCCTCCTCCTCCGAGAATATCGTCCACTCTGGGCAGAAAACCTGCCAACAACGCACCAATAACTCCACTTCCTACCATTCCTTCTGCGTGTGTTCCACCTCATAGTGACTCGGATGTGAGGCCGCATGCATCTCCGTCATCGCCACAGGTAACCGGATCATCGCACTACCAGAGGACTGAACCAAAAGTAATAATCAAACCCACAACGATGGGTGCTCAGACGAAGAGAGCACAGGCAGCCAGAGGTATACAACAGATACCCAGGGTCACACCCAACGACCCAGTCACCGTTCCATTATCCGCCCCAAATACAGCAGTAGGAACTGTTCCACGGAGCGTGGCGGAGAAGCGACCAGAGACAGATAACTCAATTCATCAGGGTGCAGTGAAGACGAGACATCAGCCTTCCACTACTGTTCACAAGGTACAAGGCAGTAGCAACCTTCAGCTTCAGAAGCAACCAGCTACTGTAACTGCAGTCACCAGTCAGCAGAAGACAGGTGGTGATCAGGCAAAGACGGCACCAGCCTCGCCCGGTAAGAAGCGAGCGCAACCAGTTTTGAAAGTAACTACTGAGACATCGACAGACCCACTGGACGAGACGTCCTCAAACACTGGAACTGTCAAGAGGATGAAACGCGGAACAACGAAGACCGTCCAGGCTCAAGCACCAGCACCACAGCCACAGGAGTCACAGGCGAAGGCTCCAGCCACGGACATCGCAAGGGCACAACCGCCTAAGAAGTGGTATGCCCAGTATCAACAGTCCTTCATCTCAAAAACCAAGGACGAAGGGGATGAACATACTTAGGTCAGGAAACGGTTGTTTTATACAAACTAATAACCACATCAAGTTTTAAAACTGAACTAAAAAATAAATGTGTTGACTACTGAAACAGCTTATACTGAAAATTCAGAGAGAGCTCTGAATAATAATAATAATAAAAAAACAAGTTCCAGATTCTCTAACAGCTTCGAGAAAATCTACTAATGAGCTCAGGATCTATTTTGTAGCAGTACAAGGACTATCCTGAGAAACTGAACAGTTGTCTCTTTACAACCCTTCATAACAGCTTTGGAATTAGTAGTTAAAACTGCATTAATAAGTGAGAGCATTCTCTTAATAGTTATACACATGGTGAGTGATGCTGAAAAGAGGAAGGCAAAGTCCTCAATACCGTCTTCTGTACAAATTTGCCAAAAGTATTATTAGCATTCATTCTTGCTGAATATTTTACTGCAAGTTCCTTCCATTATTATAATTATCATTGTTTATATTTAGTTTCCTTTTCTGACGCCGACGTAATGACCAATTTTATAGACTGAATTTTGTTTTCATCTTTCCCCCTGTTTATCTCCTCATTTCTAAATGCAAAGAGGGCAGACATTAAAATGGTATTACGATTTTTTTTACTACATTTTCCTCTATTTTTCTCTTAACTCTAAGTCATTTCACCAAGCTGGAAGCTAAATTTCCTCTAGGCATTTGCCAGTTCTTTCTACAGAGGCTAAAATTTTGCTTAAGAAGCTGTCTTATTATTTAAATAGCAGATGAGTTGAACAGGTAACGTAATTCAGAATTCAATCGAAAATTCTATTACATTCATTATTCACGCAGGCTACTAAATTAACCTTTATAGAGAATTTGGTTTCCGTTAAAGTATGATTAAAATTGAATAATGTCTATGCTTGACAGAGTTTTCAAAAATCAAACGATTGTACTTGCTTAACAGACGATGGTGCCAATGGAATACGGTAACTTTATAATTTTGTTTACTTCATTAGAAGAAAATATTAGTTCAGCAGTCGAGGAACTTATAAGACAATTGAATATATTACGAAATTGTGCGTTTTTTATAGCGGACTTTGCAATCAATAAAAGCATATGTATTTTTGGAAACAGTTTTGGGGCCATCTTAATTCTTAATAAATGATCATACTCGTGATGCCTTAATCTGATATACAAGCAACATCATTTCCCATGGCGATGTCAGTTTCCTGGATCCTAAGTTAAGGATTTTGGTTTATCTGGAATCCAGATAAAAAAAAAGTCATAGTTGTGTAAGATAATGTGTGACAAGTGATAAAAACTGTAGTGTGTAAGCTTAGTGTCTTCAATGTACGTGTCAAAAGTGTAATCGTTTTCTGCGTACTTCTGAATTCTATAGAGCTTGAATTCTCCATTTGAAGTTCAAAATGATGTTAACTGTTCAGTAACAGTTAACCTCATTTTCCAACAACTGTTTTCTAATTTTGTAATTCTTATTACAATAACTAAGCACTCAGAATTTGGAGTATTTGTATGAATAAAGACTCGGTTTATTGGAAAATACACAATAAAATGACCAAGATTACTTTCATTTTTCTAATTATTCCATAGCTCCCAAATAATCTTCCAAACCTCAAGTGCAGGAATTCAGTGGGTTTTAAAGCCGTATGATACATCACAAAAAATCATTGCACTTCCTTCAGCTCATCATTGATTAAAACTGACACGTTGAATTTCACAAGTTTTGATGTTGTCACTCATGACTAATTTTGTACAAAAATAAAAATTTAAGCGAGCATCAAAACGATCAACATGTCCGTCTGCAGCTAGCATATCATCACGCAATTTTTTCGACAAGCGAAAGAACGTGGTCGACGCAGATTTTGGAAGTTCAGATAACTTCCAAATAAAAGTCATATACAGGTTGGAATTTATTCCACTCATTTATTTGAACTTACATCAACTGTAACAAAAGCCTCATTCATGCCCAATTTTGACTTGACAGGCACTGACCTACTTACTTGGGTTTCTATAGCACAGCAACAGAATGGTAAGCAATAATCTCCGGTAGATAGTAATCAGAGGCGGCCCTAGCAAGTTTTTCATGTGGTGCGAGATCTCATTGTGGCGCCCCAAAGAGCAATCTCTTATTAGTGATTAAGTTGTCCATATAGATAGATTGAAGATAACATACATCCTACTAATGTCATAAATGTAAAAGTTTTGTTAGTTCGGATATTTTTCTATTTCACGTCGAAACTACTGAACTGATTAGGATAAATTTGGAATAATGTATTGGCTATCTACTTTTATACCAAATAGCAGTTCCCGTGTGATTCGGATACGAATATGTATATGAATTATTTATGAATGAGCAAAGCCGCGGGCAAAAGATACTCTTTATATGTGATAATAACTCAAACCTCGGAATGATTAGTATAGAATAGCAGCGGTATGAATGAGAAACAACAGTAAAAAGGAATACTATATGTTTGAAAAGGTTTATTTGAGCTACTGTGGCGAACACAATGCTCACTTCACTTACACGTCAAATTCGCAGTTTATAATATATTTTTTTAAATATTTAAAAATAGAAAATATATGAAAATAAAAATTCCCACTCTTAATACCGAAAAATAAACTTTACCAAAATTTTGCCAGAACCCTCGCGAACTAATTCTTAAAAAGGGTAAAATGCATTTATGTCCCCCCCCCCCCCAGGTAAAACCATTTTCAACAAGTATTTTTCATTGTTTTTGCCCCACTCTGAAGCTAATCCTGGCTACGCCCTTGGGACGTTGTGCTAATAGAGTGACCAAAGATTCTCTATTCTATCGATAATATGCAAAAACATGTTCATTGTAAACAATTCTTCTGGATCTGTTGCTATTTCATTTATGGCTAATACTCAAAAAATCTTTACTTTTCTTCGGCATCTGACTGGGTTAATAATAGGAAATTTTCCAGTCTCAGAATCAACTTCTCCAGCTGCAGTTATCAGAGCTCAAATTCCGAGCTGGGGTGGAAGGGGATATTATCCACCGCCCCGAAACTGGTACTGACCTGTTGAAATTTGTTTTAACTGCTTAGTTATAATGCCCTCTTCACGTTTTGAACCCTCCTTTCTCGGAAAAGTAGCCGCGAATTAAATTAAAAATGCCGAAATGTGAGACGATACGCAATCGCGAAATGGTAGCAACAATGGCAAAAAATGGTAAAGGGATCATATCAACTTAAACAGGTTAGTTCTGTTATAGTGATCGTGGTTAGGTTGAATTCGGACTCGACCAAGAGTAAAAATTTACGAGAAATTCGTTCTGCGGCATCTATATCAGGAACGACGTAGTTGTTTACAACGGAAGCAATCGATTATCTCTCATCGCTTGTATCGATTCTAAGATGACGAGCCTCGTTGTACTGCATCTCGGATAAAAATTTTCTATCTGTTAATTTCGTGCGACTTTTAACAACGAAATGTAGCTAAAACGGCAATAAAATATTACAACAAAGTTTTAACCATCATTTCAAAATTTTGTCATTGTTTTTGAGCGCCTGAGGCATCTAATAGCTGCGCTTCACTCTCACATTTCGGCATTTTTAATTTAATTCGTGGCGACTTTTCGGAGAATGGAGGATGGAAAACGTGAAGAGGACATTATAACGAAGATGTCAAAACAAATTTCAACAGGTCAGTAACAGTTTCGGGGCGGTAGAGAATATCCTCTTCCACCCCCGAGCTGTTTTTCAAGAAATGTGAAGATTTTCCGTAAATCCACTTTCGTCTGCTTAGCCTTTGAAACAATTTACTATACCAAGTCACCAATTTAATTATTAACTCAAATTGATCCATGATCTGGCTAAGCGACAAGGTATCCGTTGCTGCAACTTAATAATTCGTTTCAGAATGGCGTCACGATCTGAAGAGTAGTGATAACGAACTGTAGGGATGCTAGAAACTCTATTCTTGAAACGAGTTTCGCAAATTTTTTGGCGGTAGTCCTGAGTGCTTGAATACCACTTCCCATCGCTTTTTTGATCGAGAGAATAACACAACTAATCTTCAAAGAAATCCGGACAAGGAAACCGATTTAACTGATATTTTGGCGGGACTAGCTATTACCAAATTTAATGACAGTTACTTTAATTAAAAAATGCTTGAAGATACTGGTTCAGAATTTTGCTTTTGCCACATTTGTTCCTCCTACCAAATTGGATCGACTGTCATATCTTTGGCTTCGACAATCATTCAATCGAACTTTTGCTAAGTATCAATGCTAAACAGGGCAGCGCCCAAAGAGTCACTTTCCGGATTGTAAGCACAGCGTAATACTTCGTCTTCATTAGTGTCAGCAAAAATGTTCGACGTGACTTACATCAAGAGTTCAATTCAGTATGATGGAAAAATATTTAGATGACCTAACCATAGTCAAAATTTTATTACGAACTTCATTCGTTTTGAATACTTTTGCCAATTTAATAAGATATTATTCTCGTTATTAGCAATACGGCGGAGATGTTCCATCACCACGGGTAATATTTTCCTAGCAGTTGCAATATACCCAGGAAGTTACCATCATTAGAATTATTTACTATTTCAGATCCAAAGCTTCCTCTGAACATCATTCATTAGAGGATTGCAACCCACTGTGATTTTTCGTCTTCAGTCTGTATATACAAATGCTTGTCTAGTTATTTAATGGAATTAACGCTTCTATCCAACTGAGCATTGTGTGATTGTGATCTGATGAAGTTTCGTGAGTTTTGAGACGCTCTGATAAGTAAATCCATTCATCCAATCCTTCTTTCCCAAATAAAAATGAGACCTTCTGTTGAATAAACAACATATGAACAATATACTTTATCCGCAGATTTAGAATAAAGGAACTATCTACTTTTATAAGTTTCTTCATTTGGTGTTTTGAAAATACGTATTTGGAAAACGACGTCCATGATTTTTTTTATTGGATTTTTTCGTTGCTTCAATAATTATTTCATCTCTGTCAGCAGAGTCAATGAGCGACAATTTTGAAATATCGTCATAATTTGTACTTTGAAAAGGCGACTGTGGTGTATGTCTTGTATACCCATTTGTAATCTTTTGAACAGCAGACGACGTTCTAGCCATAGATATATCTTCTCGCACATGCTGCTCTTCATCATAAGCCTCATCTGAATAAATTTTCTTCCGTCTCGTGTTGAACTAGTTCTGGGTGACGATTCAGGCGACTTAAAAAAAAAAATCCAGCAATTTTGAAGCCTTCTCAATTTCGTCTTGATTTTGTTTTCTTTTATGTATTGTGCGCCATACAGATTTTTTTTTTTTTTTACTTTAGCGACATGTCCTGTCTGTAAAAGACAGATAAGCTTTGTAAATATTTATGATACCAACGTTAATTGTGATCACCGAAGGTTTAATATGGTAGAAAGAGAGAAATGGTTGAATCTCGCCCCACATGAACTTCCCAGACTACAGCCGAGAAGGCATGAAACAGGTGCGGGAGAGGCGCAACGCGGCACGGGAGGGTGCTAACTTTACAACGAGTTGTGATTTTCATGATTTGAATAACTCGAACTGACTCGAGTAGCAACTCTAATTGACTCTATTCTATGATACCATACGACTATGCATTAAGCTGAAACTCTTACTTTTATAAAATCTTCTAGATGATGTGTGTTAAAATAATATATTAATTATTATAGAATTCATTTTTCATTTTTTGCGCAGACGATCTCTCGCTGCATTTTCGGCGCCCCCCAAATAACGGCGCTCGGTGCGGTCGCACCGCTCGCACCGCCCTAGGGCCGCCACTGATAGTAATTATGACGCACACATAAAATGTTTGGTGATTGGTATTTCAAAGAAATGAATCTTATTTACTATTGTAATAATAAATGCTTTTCATTTTTTTAAACACGCATAAACTTATTTATGTGAGCAATATTTAAAATTCAGCAAGGTACTGACTTCGAAATCATCAAGACAGAACAGCGTCGCCTTATAATTAATTAGTTGGTTCGTTAAGTATGAAAAGCATCTCATAAGCATAACTGCGAATATGTAAATGTTGTAGAACACTGGCCAACAAAGTGAACGACGAATACTTTCTATTTACCTGCAACAGCGTCTAGCAGTGGTGTGATTGAAGTGTCAGAAGTAATTTATAGCTGCTTTTCTTCTCTGGATGACGAACCTTAGAAGGCTGCCCAACTGCAAAACACGACACTCTCAGAGCTATGTCTTACTTGCTTCCGGTTTTTTACTTTCCTCGGTCTCCCTTGAGCAACCCCTTTTATATCGTACTACCTTCTCTCTCCTTCAGGTCTTTCCTTCTCATTATGGTAGTTTTGTCGAACTTCTCGAGGAGTGAATCTAGTCAATAACATGTCAGTTTAATGCGTCCACCAGAATGGGCCGACTACCGTAGGAATTCAGGCAAAAAACATATTTC
>JARYHS010006034.1:0-23778 GCA_031002005.1 Vandiemenella viatica
GATCTACCTCTCACACATGCACCTCCTCGGCACGTGGCTGACCTTGAGGTTGAGGGGTTTTTTATAGAGGTTTGTTCCGTCCTCGCGATCCGGGCGATGAAGCCAAGATCCCCGTTCTCCTAGGCACACAACGTTTCCACCGCCACGCCCTACGGTGGTCGTTGAAGCATGGTAGGAGTTTACGGTGTGGGAAACTTGCGGCGCTCACAAGTTTCCAGCTCGGATACCGCGGGTTCGCCAAACCCGTACCTGGCACTTGCATACCAGGCCCCTGCGGGGATTTTCGTTGTGAGGCCTCGGAGTCATGCGGATTTTTCTTCCGCCGAGGCCTGTTCCCCTTCTTCTCCTTTCCAGACGGGGATCTGGGAGGAGAAGTCGGAGGAGATTTCACAAACAAAGCGGGGTCCGTCAGCTTAAATTTCGGACCCCCTTACCTTTTGCACTGTTTGCCATCCGCTACCGGCAGATGGCTTTGCCGTTACTACTTCTCTTGCAGATTCAGTTTCTGCTTCAGGGGCCGCTTCTGCTGTTGCAGAGGGGCCCACTGCTGTAGCGGATGGCAGTGTCTTTGCTGGTGGACTTACGGAACCTGCTGTCGATGTGGTCGATGTTGTCAAAGTATTGCTACCGACGTGCGAGGTCCTAGGTGTAATGACCTTGATGGGTGTGGCACCACATCTGCACTGACATGAGCACATTGGACTTGTGCCCATGTCCGCAACGGACGTCTGGGTAGCAATACTTTCTTTCCTGACGGGAGTTGATAACGTCTTCGCGAAGCTGGTAGCGAAGACTGGTGGAGCCAGAGCCTTATATTTCTTTTTGGCTTCGCCATACGAAATCCGCTCTTTCGTTTTCAACTCCTGTATCTTTTTTTCCTCCAGATACAATCGACACTCTCTGCTCCAGGCTGGATGTGCCCCGGAGCAGTTCACACACACCTGTGGGAGCGTGCAGCTAGTGCCTGGCTCATGAGCCGCCTTTCCGCACTTCCCACAGGTGGGGTTGCCCTTGCAGGTCGCCGTCGTATGACCGAACCGCTGGCACTTGAAGCAGCGCATAGGGTCCGGTACATACGGGCGAATATTCAGGTTCAAATATCCTGCCTTGATGTTTTTGGGCAACGTTGGAGTGTCGAACGTCAGGACGATGGTGGCTGTCTTCTCAAGACTGCCGTTAACCCTTCGTTTAATCTGGCGAACCTCGACCACATGTTCTGTTGACCACTCCTTAAGGAGTTCCTCGGTCTCTAAATCCATAAGGTCCCTGCTGGTAATGACTCCTTTACTTGAATTTAGAGTTTTATGGAGTTCGCACTTCACTGCGAACTCCCCGAGCTTCTCGCACTTAAGGAGTTGGACAGCCTGCCTCTGGGTGGATGTCTCCAAAAGCAGCGTCCCATTCCTCAGCTTTTTTACAGATTTGAGGGTACCCGCAATACCCTCTAAACCTTTGTTAACATAGAATGGAGAGACCTTCTCAAAAGATCCCTCCACCCTAGTCATAATAACGAAGGCATTGTCAATAATACAACCCTTGCCGTTACTGTTGTTTACATCCGGGGGAGGGCTTTCAACCCTAGCCCGTTTGTATGAACTGGGTGTGTTTTTATTTACCTGCGACACACCCGGGCCGCAGGGGTTTTTGGGTTTTTTTGTGGAAGGAATTTTTGGTCCCACGAGAAAAAACCATTTAAAAAGAAATGCTAATTACAACAGGGGTGCGCAGGTGCCCCTGAGGTCGCACGTTAGCGGGTGGTTCGCCTCACCACTCATCCGCCTCCTCGGCACGTGTCCGACCTTGAGGTTGAGGGGTTTTTTATAGAGGTTTGTTCCGTCCTCGCGATCCGGGCGATGAAGCCAAGATCCCCGTTCTCCTAGGCACACAACGTTCCACCGCCACGCCCTACGGTGGTCGTTGAAGCATGGTAGGAGTTTACGGTGTGGGAAACTTGCGGCGCTCACAAGTTTCCAGCTCGGGTACCGCGGGTTCGCCAAACCCGTACCTGGCACTTGCGTACCAGGCCCCTGCGGGGATGTCTTGCTGACTCTGTATTGGCCAGACAGACAAGAATAATAACAATACAAAAAATAAAAACCATGCATATGGATTGGGTGGCTGTAAAGAGGCCACCCATCAGTCTTAAAATTGGACCGATCTGACTAAGATTGGTTTCACCCGCCTCGGTTCGGGTGGGTCGTTGGTCATTGCCCGCTGAGGAACGGGATCAGGCTCATCCACCAGCATTGCAGTTTCCTCTGGTTCTGAAGAGTCTGACGTCTCCGACTCGGCGTCCTCCTCGACTACCTCCTTGCCCTTCTTCCTCGAACTCTTTCCCTTCTTCTCCCTTTTACCAGGTGATCTGGGAGGGGACGAAGAGGGAGATTTAACGAACTGACTCGGGTCCGTCAGCCTAAACTTCGGACCCCGTGTCTTCAAGTCACCTTCAGTAATGTTGGTAGCAGATGGTAGTGCTACTGCTTTCACGGCACGTGGTGGTATTGGAGGTGCTGGTAATTTCACTGCTACTGCTGGTGGGTCCTGTTTCACTGCTGCTGGTGTGATCGAGGTCGCAGACGTGTTGCTACCGACGTCCGCGGTCTTAGGCGTTATGACCTTAGCGGGTTTGGCACCGCATTTGCACTGACACGAGCACGTAGTGCTTGTGCCGATGTCTGCAACGAACGTCTGGGTAGCAACACTTTGTTTCCTGACGGGAGCTGAAGCCATCTTAGCAAAACTAGTTGCAAATACTGGGGCGGCAAGTAACTTGGCCTTCTTCTTAGCTTCCCCGTAAGGAATCCGCTCTTTGGTCTTCAGCTCCTGTATCTTGCGTTCTTCAAGATACACTTGACACTCCCTGCTCCAGGCGGGGTGCGAACCGGAGCAGTTGACACAAGCCTGTGGAAGCGTACAACTGACTCCCGGCTCATGTGCGCCCTTCCCGCAGTTTCCACATGTGGGGTTGCCCTTACATGACGCCGTCGTATGTCCGAACCGCTGACACTGGAAACAGCGCATCGGGTCCGGAACATACGTACGGACGTTAAGGTTTAAATATCCGGCCTTGATATTCTTGGGCAATACTGGAGTGTCAAACGTCAGGACGAAGGTGGCAGTCTTTTCAAGATTGCCATTCACCCTTCGTGTGATCTGACGTACCTCGATCACATTCTCTGATTTCCATTCCTTAAGAAGCTCGTCAGTCCCTAAATCCATAACGTCACGGCAGGTGACCACGCCTTTACTGGAATTTAGGGACTTGTGGAGTTCGCATTTTACGGCGAACTCCCCGAGCCTCTTACAATTCAGCAGTAGGGTAGCTTGCTTACTGGTGACTGTTTCCAGCAGCAGTGTCCCGTTCCTCAGTTTTTTAACAGTTTTAAGGGTACCAAAAAGACCCTCTAGACCCTTTGAGATATAGAAGGGTGACACCTTTTCAAACGATCCTTCAATTTTCTCCATAATTACAAAAGCGTTCTGTACTGAACAAACTTTTCTGTTACTATCACTGTCAGATGCGGGAGGGCTATCAACCCTGACCCGTTTCTTTGAACTGGGTGTATTTATATTAGCCTGCGGCACACCCGTACCGCAGGTTGGTTTGGTTTTCTTGTGAGTCTTAATTTTGGTCCCACGAGTATAACCAATTTAAACAGAAATGCTAATACAACAGGGGTGCGCAGGTGCCCCTTAGGTTGCACGCTAGCGAGTGATTTCCCTCATCACTCATTCGCCTCCTCGGCACGTGTCTGACCTTGAGGTTGAGGGGTTTATTATAGAGGTTTGTTCCGTCCTCGCAATCCGGGCGATGAAGCCAAGATCCCCGTTCTCCTAGGCACACAACGTTCCACCGCCACGCCCTACGGTGGTCGTTGAAGCATGGTAGGAGTTTACGGTGTGGGAAACTTGCGGCGCTCACAAGTTTCCAGCTCGGGCACCGCGGGTTCGCCAAACCCGTACCTGGCACTTGCGTACCAGGCCCCTGCGGGGAGATTTAAAACATTCGGACATATATAATTCAATAATGCAACTGTACTCCAACCGCGGCCACACAAAGGCTCTGTAAAATTGTAGCTGACAGGAGCGGTCAATGCCCCACGACCTGCCACACAGACATTTTAAAACATTAAGGGCTTTGAGGGCTCTGGCTTTAACATCCTTAAGATGTGGCCGCCAAGTAAGCCTACTGTCTAAAATGAGGCCCAGAAACCTAATAATTTCATTAAAACCTAAAACTGTGTTCAAGGTGAGATGAGGTTCTGCTAAAAAACTCTTACTGCGGCTACAAAGTAAACATCGGTTTTCTCAGCAGAGAAACGGAAGCCAGTGTGTACTGACCATTCATCCAGCCCATTCAACGCAAGCTGCAGCTGCCGCTCAGCGTTTCTCAGGCTAGACGATGCACAAAAAATTGAAAAGTCGTCAACGTATAAGGAGTACCGGATGGGCCTCCTTAAAACAGCTGAAATACTATTAATCTCTATGGTGAAGAGAGACACACTTAAAACTGAACCTTGAGGAAACACAGTTCTCCTGAATAAAAAGGTCTGATACTTCTCTACTGACTGTCTATCGGAAGCAATGTCGAGATAAATATTATTTTAAAAATTGGGGGAAGATTTCCCCCAAAACCCAATTCATATAATTGTTTTAAAATAACATGCCGCCAGGTCGTATCATCTGCCTTTTCACTGTCAAAAATTACACCCACAAGGTGTAAGCTGCAGATGAACGCGTCCTGTATTGCCGCTTCCAGCAAGATCAGGATATCCGTGGTGGAATGGAACTTCCTGAATCCACACTGAAAACAACTCAGCAATTTACGAGATTTGCGACACCAAACGGGGCGGCGGTTCACCATTCGCTCTAATGCAACTCGTTAAGGCACTGCTACGATAGCTACCTGGCAGCAACTTATCTTTTCCTGGTTTTAAAATTTGGATTAACAATGCTTCTTTTCATGAGCCGGGGAAGTGTCCTCCGGTCCAAATATCATTAACAATACCCAGGAGGTACTCTTTAGCATCTTTGCCCAGATGCCTCAGCATCCGGTACTGGATCGGGTCAGGCCCTGGCGCAGTTTCTTTGGTGCTGTTTACAGCAGAGTCCAGCTCCCAAGATGAAAATGGGCTATTGTAGTCCTGCGATTCCAATGATTTGAAGCTAAAGATTTGCCTTTCGGCAGATATTCTTCGTTACTGGACCTGTTGGTCCAATCCGGCAGACGAAGTGATAGCAGCAAAGTGCTCTGCCATCAGCTGCGCTATGCTTCTCTCTTCGGTAACTACATGCCCCCGGTCCAGTATTCCAGATACTGGTGGTCGTGAGTACCTCCCGGATATACGGCGGATAGACTCCCCCAGTTCCATCTGACGATTCGAGTTTGCTCTCACTTATGAGCAATGAATCTTCTTAAAATGTAATGTATGAATGTTACATATTCATGCAGATTTATTTTTAAATTTTTGACAGTATAATAAATTCTATAATTAAAAAAGAATTTTTTATTACCTAATTGTTATAGCCAATCTCTCAATCCCTGGGATACATTTTCGCATATTGGTGTCCTGGTAATTAAATCCAAACTTTATTTTTTCATGTAGTTCATGAAACGTAGACTGTGACATCCTGAAATAATTGAACTTTCTATCATCCGCCAGAACTTCGTTAAACAACGTATAAAATGCACCACTTTCTAATCTCTTAGCACATATTGGATGAACCCACTTCCTTCTTTTCCTTTTTTTTTTTTTTTTGAGATTGTTTAAAATGCATATTGTCGCGGGAAGCTCGAATCCGTAATGTTCTAAAATAGCCTTCGTACGGTAGCTGAACGGTTTAGTGGCTCTATGCCGGTTGGTATAGAGCCGCTCGTAGCTGGGATGTAGAACTATGTCGTACACGGGACTGCCAGGTGTTATGGCAGTATGCATATAGTGTCGCACCATGAGGAGTTGCCGGCGGATGGTAAGTGGTGGCTCGCACGAGTCAGCACAAATGCTGACAATAGGGCTGGTGCGATATGCACCCGTGGCGAGCCGAATTCCTACATGGTGGACACTATCCAGTATCCGAAGATAACTGTCCCGTGCCGAACCATATACGATACAACCATACTCGAGACGCGACCGTACAAAGGCTCGATAAAACTGTAGCAGGCAGGAGCGATCAGCGCCCCACGACCTGCCGCAGAGACATTTTAAAATATTAAGAGCTTTTAAGGCCCTGGCTTTCACATCTTTGAGATACGGAAGCCAGTTAAGCCTGGTGTCAAAAATGAGGCCCAGAAATCTAACTGTTTCAGTAAAACTTTAAACGGTGTTCCTCAAGGTAAGGTGAGGCTCAGCTAAAAGACTTCTGCTACGAGTAAAAAGTACACACCGGGTTTTCTCGGCAGAGAATCGAAAACCGGTGTGCACTGACCATTCATCCAGCCTGTTCAGCGCGAGTTGCAGCTGCCGCTCTGCGCTTCTCAGGCTCGACGATGCAATAAAAATTAAAAAATCGTCCACATATAAGGAGAACCGAATTGGACTCCTTATAACCATAGATATACTGTTGATTGCGATAACAAATAGGGTCACGCTTAAAACTGACCCCTGAGGAACACCGTTTTCCTGAATAAAAAGATCAGACACTTCGCTACCGACTCGGTACCGGAAGCAACGACCAGATAAAAAAGATTTTAAAAAATGAGGAAGGTTACCCCTAAAACCCCATTCATGTAACTGTTTTAAAATAACATGTCGCCAGGTAGTATCGAATGCCTTTTCAAGATCGAAAAAAACACCTACAAGATGTTGGCTGCGGATGAACGCATCCTGTATTGGCGCCTCCTGGAGGATCAGGTTGTCCAAGGTGGAACGGAACTTCCTGAATCCACACTGAAAGCGGCTAAGGAGATTACGGGATTCAAGACACCAGACGAGGCGGCGATTCACCATCCTCTCCAGGGTCTTCCCCACGCAGCTAGTCAAGGCAATACTACGATTGTCGCGGTAGATGATTTTTGTATAGATTTTAGTACAGAGTTTAGCGGTAATGAAGGCGGAGTGCTTCCAAGCCAACGCAGTAGTGTGCAGATTACACCGCTCATATACGACACCAGGCTCAAGGCCGCTGACCTTGCGGTCCGTACTGTGGGAAACTCAGCCAACACGGCTAGTACACGAGGCTTACGCACTATGAGCACGTGAACCACACGCGTGTTCATAGTGACAAACAGCCAATGAGAGGAAGGCTTTCCCCACCTTCCGGAATCGAGGGCGCCTTTTTGCGCGCACGATTCGTCCAGTCCGGGATGTGAAATTTTGTGGGGTAGACCTGTTACCATCCAATTAGGCCGTTTTGGGCATTTTTCCTATCATTCTCCCTCTGCTGGCTTGGAATGCATACTGCATTAACATTGGATCCTATGGTCCATTATTCCAATATCGGGAAACACCGATTTCATGTACCAGCAACTTGTAACTGTACCACACGGCCGCTTTCACAATAAATCAAGTAGCCACAACTCTTCGTATCATTTCAAGGAGCCCCTACATCCTGATTTTATGCAAATTAAGTCTCTGTTCATGTACTTTTTCCTAGCCAGGAGCTTACAGATGCCGACTGGAAACCCGAAGTACCTCAGCCGACAGTAAGTAGACGCTAGGACGGACCCACAGTGGGTAAGTTCGGCTCTCGCTCGGTCAACACGCGACACGATAACTACCTGGCAACAATTTGTCCTTGCCAGGTTTTAAAATGGGAATTAATATTGCTTCTTTCCACGAGCCGGGGAAGTGCCCTCCGGTCCAAATATCGTTAAAAATATCTAGAAGGTACTTTTTAGCATCCCTACTGAGATGCCTCAGCATCTGATACTTGATCAGATCAGGCCCTGCAGCAGTGTCGTTAGCGCTATTCAACGCTGACTCCAGCTCCCAAAATGTAAGTGGGCAGTTGTAGGACTCTGTATTCGACGAATCGAAGCACAGCGGGCGCCCTCTCGCAGCAACTCTTCGTCGCTTAAACCGAGGGTCAAAGTTAGCGGACGAAGTGATGGCGGCGAAGTTCTCCGCCATCAGCTGCGCTATGCTTCGTTCGTCAGTAATAATGTCCTTGATCCAGTAACCCAGATACTGGTGCGCGGGAGTAACTTCCAGATATACGGCGAATGGACTCCCATACTTTCGATGAAGGTGTGGAACGATTTATATTGCTCACAAAGATCCGCCATGACCTCTTCTTGCTCTCCTTAATAACTCGACGCGCCTTAGCTCTTGCAATACGGAACGCTGCTAGGTTGTCAGATGTTGGGCACAACCTAAAACGACGCAACGCCTGTCGGCGACCCTGGATGGCGGAACGACATTCATCGTTCCACCAGGGCACGGGCGTCCTTCGCAGCGTTCCGGAATCACTTCGGTCAAGTGATTCACCTTCTCCTGTATACTACCACAGGGTTGCAGTTGTACAGCACGGCAGTAGAGCTGCCAATCTGCACAACTGACGTTCCATTTACGTCGGTTATTTCCTCCTCCGCGTTCACACTCTACGTGCATCCAGATCGGGAAGTGGTCGCTACCATGTAGGTCGCGATCCACTCCCCACTGCACGGAGTCCGCAATTGAGGGGGAACACAATGAAAGGTCAATGGCAGAAGACGTACCGGTAGCAGTGGTGAATTGAGTCATTTGCCCTGTATTCAGGATACAAATTTCCTCCTGCTCTATCAATCTACCAACCACTCGGCCCCGGGGGCAATCGGTGGCGGAACCCCACAACGCACTGTGGGCGTTGAAATCTCCCAAAAGGAGAAAGGGCCGAGTGAGTTGTCGTACGATGCCAAACAGGTCGTCGTAACCGACTGACACACTGGGTGGCAGATATACAGAGCATACGGTCAGTTGTATTGGACCGTGTATTTTCACCGCTACTGCTTGTAGATGAGAGGTGAGAGCGACGGGTTCGGAGTGGACAGTGTTCCGAACAAACACGGCCACTCCGCCCCTCGCTCGTTCACCCTCGGTATCGTCCTTTCGGAATATGTCATAACCTCTTAGCACTGGCTGATGTTGTGGTCTAAAGTGTGTCTCCTGGAGACAGAGAGACAATGGATTAGACCGTGCTAAGAGCTGGACTTCCTCTTTGTGAGCCTGAAATCCGTTTACGTTCCACTGAAGTATGGGAGCCATTCTAACTATTTAAAATCACCCGCCCCGTGTCGGGTGGGTCAGGGTCTGGTGTCTGCTGAGGAACGGGACCAGGGTCTACGTCCACCAGCATAACGTCATCTTCGGGGTGCGAAGACGACTTTTGTTCTAAGGCCCCGGCGTCTTGCGGATCTTTCTTCCGCCGAGGCCTTGTCCCCCTCCTCCCCTCCCTAGTTGTAGAACTGGGAGGAGAAGTAGAAGGGGACTTCAAGAACATTGTGGGGTCCGTGTGTTTAAACTTCGGACCCCGAACTTTCCGCACTACCTGCCATCCGCTTCCAGCAGATGGCGTTGCTGCTGCTACTGTTGCCGCTGCCGATGCAGCTTTTGCCATGGGTGCTGCTTCTGCTATTGCAGAGGCACCCACGGCTGCAGCTACAGGGGTGGATGGCCGTTCTTTGGCTGGTGGACTTAATGACCCTGCTGCTGTAGTGGTCGGGTTAGCAGAAGCGCTTACTACCGACGACCGCAGTCCTTGGTGTTAGGACCTTAGTGGGCTGCGCACCACACTTGCACTGGCACGAGCATGTCATGCTCGTGCCCGTGTCTACGACGGTCGTCTGCGTAGCAACGCTCTCCCTCCTGACGGGAGTTGACAACGTTTTGGCGAAGCTAGTGGCGAAGACCGGTGGCGCAAGCGCCTTAAACCGTTTCTTCGCCTCGCCAAAAGATATTCTTTCCTTAGTCTTCAACTCCTGTACCTTCTTTTCTTCAAGGTACACTCCACACTCCCTGCTCCATGCTGGATGTGACCCGGAGCAGTTAATGCACACCTGTGGGAGGGTGCAACTTGCACCCGGTTCATGAGCCGATTTTCCACATTTCCCACAAGTGGCGTTGCCTTTACAGTTCGCCGTCGCATGCCCGAACCGCTGGCACTTAAAGCAGCGCATCGGGTCCGGAACATACGGGCGAACGTTTAGGTTTAAGTAGCCAGCTTTGATGGCTTTGGGCAACATTGGAGTGTCGAACGTCAGGACGAAGGTGGCAGTCTTCTCAAGATTGCCGTTAACCCTTCGTTTGATTTGCCTAACGTCGACCACATTTTCTGATCCCCACTCCTTAAGGAGTTCCTCGGACTCTATATCCATTAAATCTCTGCAAGTGATGACACCTTTGCTAGAGTTTAGAGTTTTATGGAGTTCGCATTTCACTGCGAACTCCCCGAGCTTCTCACACTTAAGGAGTGAAACAGCCTGCTTGTGGTTAGATGTTTCCAGAAGCAGGGTCCCATTCCTCAGCTTTTTCACGCTCTTCAACCTCCCGCTATTCCCTCCAATCCTTTCTGTATCGGCAGGTGACAACGCCTTTGCTGTTGTTAAGGGATTTGTGGAGTTCGTAGGTAACGGCGAACTCCCCGAGCTTCTCACAGTTCAGGAGTTGGGTAGCTTGCCTACTGGAAGTTGTTTCCAGCAGCAGCGTCCCGTTCCTCAGCTTTTTATGGTATTTAGGGTCCCTACCAGACCCTCTAAACCCTTAGAAATATAAAAAGGTGAAACTTTTTCTAAAGATCCTTCCACTCGTTGCATAACTATAAAAGCATTCGCAAGCGAACAAACTTTTCTGTTACTATTACTTTCTGAAGAGGGGCGGCTATCAACCCTCACCCTCTTCTTAGAATTGGGTGTATTTTGACTATTCTGCGGCACACCCGTACTGCAGGGTTTTTTGTTTTTATTGTGAGTCTTAATTTTCTTCCCACGAGTAAAAACAATATAGACGAAAATGCTAATACAACAGGGGTGCGCAGGTGCCCCTGAGGTTGCACGTTAGCGGGTGATTTCCCTCATCACTCATTCGCCTCCTCGGCACGGTGTCTGACCTTGAGGTTGAGGGGTTTTTTATAGAGGTTTGTTCCGTCCTCGCAATCCGGGCGATGAAGCCAAGATTCCCGTTCTCCTAGGCGCACAACGTTCCACCGCCACGCCCTACGGTGGTCGTTGAAGCATGGTAGGAGTTTACGGTGTGGGAAACTTGCGGCGCTCACAAGTTTCCAGCTCGGGCACCGCTGGTTCGCCAAACCCGTACCTGGCACTTGCGTACCAGGCCCCTGCGGGGCAATTTCTACTGATTTTTCAGGTCTAACAATTCCATCAAGGGAAGAGGCTACTGTCGTCAAAGCATATTTGAGTCGCCGTGAGGATAAAACGGAAAATACAATTCAAGTTTTGTACAGGCAGCGCGAGGCGTTCAAAGATACGTACGAACTTTTTGCATCTGTGGCGACCTTAGGATGTAGCACTGCTGTGTGCGAGTCTACCTTTTCCACTTTGACTGCAATCAACAGTCCTCAGAGGCTGTCAATGAGTCATGAAAAAATGGCAGGCTTGGTATTTCTGGCCTTTGAAAAGGAAAGAACCAGGTCAGTTGATCTGACTGAAGTTCTTCGCATTTTTAACAATATGGCCAACCGACGAATTCAGCTGTTTTAGGAAAGGATTTATTATAATTATATTAAATGTAATATGTTTGAGGAAATAAAATAAACCAGAATAAATGAAGGTTTTGGTCTTATCTATCATCCCGTTCCGTCACATTCGCAAGTACGACCTGTTGTTGTTGTTGTTGTTTAAGTTTTAGGGCGCGTCGACGACGAGGTCATTAGCGCCCTAACAGAAACCAAGCGTGACAACGTGGCAAATTTGCCGTCTGTGTGGCCGACTGTAAAGGGGTCGGCCACAGAGACAGCACAATAAAATACTAACATACTAAGTAAAATACCGTCTGCGTGGCCGACTGTAAAGAGATCGGCCACACAGACGGCAGCATAAAATATAAAACTGAGAGTAGAATATAAAATAACATACGTCAACTGGTTGGCTGTAGAAAGGCCAACCAGTGAAAAAACGAGTTAGCTGGCTGGCTGTAAAAGGACCAGCCATATAAGCAGAGTCAGAAGTAAAAACAGAACTTGGATTGGTGGTTGTAAAGTGCCACCAATCCAATGTAAACCTAGGCCGATCTGCCCAAAATTTTTGGGACAAGACCGGCCAAGCTGCAAAACTTTAAAACCTTAGCCACATTGTCACCGTCATCGTTTAAAACAAGGGACAGATCGTTGGCTAAGCCAACGTCTTCCCTTAAATCTAAAAACAGTACTCATTCGGTTAAAATGTGGCGTACCGTCAAAGGTACGCCACAAGCATCACATTCCGGTGGGTCCTCCCGGCGGAGAAGAAAGCTATGCGTCAGAGGACAGTGCCCTATACGGAGGCGAGTAAGGAGAACCTCATCCCTCCTCGCCCGCTGGAAGGAGCTGCTCCACGGCTGAACGGTCGGTTTGACCAGCCGGAGCTTATTATGCTCGACTTCCAGCCACTGCCTCTGCCAAATATCGAAGATAAACCTCTTCGCCGCCGAGGCAAGGTCTGACTTTGGGACCGGTTCAAAGTCGGTTCTGACCTTGTCGCAGGCTAACTTGGCAGCTACATCAGCTGCCTCGTTCCCCCTGATTCCCACATGGCCCGGTACCCAGCAGAATAATACCTCCTTTCCACGAGATTGGAGGGAAAGGAGGGCGTCCTGGATGTTTTGGATTAGACGGTCTGCTGGGTACATATTACCTATGGCCTGAATACAGCTGAGGGAATCACAGCATATAATGAAACACTTATTGCGCAGTACTTTCATATGCTGGAGCGACTTTAATACGGCGTAGCACTCGGCAGTGTAAACGCTGCACTTACCGTCAAGTTTGAATGTATATGTCGCTCGAGGGAACACGACGGAGCAACCAACTCCGTTAGCCTGCTTAGGCCCATCCGTATATACCGGGGTAAACGTGTGATACTGGTTTAAAATATCTCTAAACATATTAATAAAAACCCTGTCAGCGGTAAACAGTTTGTTATACCGAGACATATCTAAAATTATTCTGGGCCTCTTTAAAAGCCAGGGAGGAGATTTACTCCAACCCTGGTGATAAAAAGCGGGCAGTTCGAAACCATATTCCTCTAAAATAGCCCTTGTACGGTAGCTGAACGGTTTAGTGGCTCTATGGCGATTAGTGTATAGCCGTTCAAAGTCTGGATACATAACTAGACCGTGCACGGGGACTGCCTGGTGTTATGGCAATGTTTAGATAGTGTCGCACCATGAGGAGATGCCGGCGGATGGTAACCGATGGCTCGCCAGAGTCAGCATGAATGCTGACAATCGGGCTGGTGCGATATGCACCCGTGGCGAGCCGAATACCAGCATGGTGGACACTATCCAGTATCCGAAGATAACTGTCCCGTGCCGATCCGTAAACGATGCAACCGTACTCCAGACGCGACCGTACAAAGGCTCTGTAAAACTGTAGCAGGCATGAGCGGTCAGCGCCCCACGACCTGCCACATAGACATTTTAAAATATTTAAGGCTTTTGAGGCTCTGGCTTTCACATCTTTCAGATGTGGTAGCCAGTTGAGCCTTGTGTCAAAAATGAGGCCCAGAAAACGAACAGTATCAGTAAAACGTAAAACAGTGTTCCTCAAGGTAAGGTGGGGCTCCGGTAAAAGAGTTCTACTACGAGTAAAAAGTACACACCGGGTTTTCTCAGCAGAGAAACGAAAACCGGTGTGCACTGACCATTCGTCCAGCCTGTTCAACGTGAGCTGCAACTGCCGCTCAGCGCTTCTCAGGCCGGACGATGCGATAAAAATTAAAAAATCATCTACGTACAAGGAGTACCGGATGGGACTCCTTATTACGTATGATATGCAGTTTATCGCAATAGCGAAAAGGGTCACGCTTAAAACTGATCCCTGAGGAACACCGTTTTCTTGGATAAAAAGATCTGACACTTTACTACCGACTCGGTACCGGAAGCAACGACCAGATAAAAATGACTTTAAAAAGCGGGGCAGGTTACCCCTAAAACCCCATTCGTGTAACTGTTTTAATATAGCATGCCGCCAGGTAGTATCGTAAGCCTTTTCGAGGTCGAAAAAAACACCTACAAGGTGTTGCCTGCGAATAAACGCATCCTGTATTGCCGCCTCCAGCAGGATCAGGTTGTCCAAGGTGGAACGGAACTTCCTGAATCCACACTGAAAGCGGCTCAGCAGATTACGGGACTCAAGACACCAGACGAGGCGGCGATTTACCATCCTCTCCAGTGTCTTCCCCACGCAGCTTGTCAAGGCAATACTACGATAGCTACCTGGCAGCAATTTGTCTTTCCCAGGTTTTAAAATAGGTATTAATGTTGCTTCTTTCCACGAGTCGGGGAAGTGTCCTCCGGTCCAAATATGATTAAAAATATCTAAAAGGTACTCCTTAGCATCATTACTAAGATGCCTCAGCATCTGGTACTGGATCATATCAGGTCCTGGAGCGGTATCATTAGCACTGTTTAGTGCAGACTCCAGCTCCCAGGATGAAAACGGGCTGTTATATGCCTCTGTGTCCGACGAATCAAAGCACAGCGTGCGCCTTTCGGCAGCAGTCCTTCGCTGCTGGACCAGAAGGTCCAAGGTGGCAGACGAAGTGATGGCAGCGAATTTCTCCGCCATCAGCTGGGCTATGCTTCGTTCGTCGGTTATCACACGTCCGTGATCCAGCAATCCAGACACTGGTGGGCGGGAGCACCTTCCAGATATACGGCGGATAGACTCCCATACTTTCGATGAAGGTGTGGAACGATTTATAGTACTCATAAAGTTCTGCCATGACCTTTTCTTGCTCTCCTTAATAATACCCGACGCGCCTTAGCTCTGGCTATACGGAACGCTGCCAGGTTGTCGGTTGTTGGGTTCAACCTGAAACGACGCAACGCCCGTCTGCGACCCTGGATAGCGGAAACGACATTCGTCGTTCCACCAGGGGACGGGCGTCCTTCGCAGCGTTCCGGAGCTTTTTGGCATGGAAACGTCAGCAGCGTGGTGAATCACTTCTGTGAAGTGACTCACTTTGTCGTGTATGCTGTCCCGCTGTTGTAACAAAACAGAACGGCAGAAGAGCTGCCAATCTGCTTTGCTGACGTTCCATTTGCGTCGGGTGTTTCGGCCTCTACCCTCAAAGCCCACGTGCAACCATATAGGGAAGTGGTCGCTTCCATGAAGGTCGCGATCCACTTCCTACTGCACGGAGTCCGCAATTGAAGGAGAGCACAACGAAAGATCAATGGCAGAGGACGAACCGGAAGCAGTGGTGAAGTGGGTCATTTGTCCTGTATTCAGGATGCAAACGTACTCTTGCTCCATTAATCTACCAACCACTCGGCCTCTGGGGCAATCGGTGTTCGAGCCCCACACCGCACTATGTGCGTTAAAGTCTCCTAGGAGGAGGAATGGCCGAGTAAGCTGCCGCAGTATGTTGGTAAGTTCGTCATACTCGACGGGCGTATGTGGTGGTAGATAAATGGAGCAGACGGTCAGTTTAATAGGACCGTATATCCTCACTGCCACTGCTTGTAGGTTAGAGGTGAGAGCAACGGGTTCGGAGTGGACAGTGTTTCGGACAAACACAGCCACTCCTCCCTTCGCTCGATCACCCTCGGTGTCGTCCTTTCTGTTTATGTCATATCCTCTTAGCACAGGCTGGTGTAATGGTCTAAAGTGTGTCTCCTGTAAACAGAGACACAACGGATTAGACTGTGCTAAGAGTTGGACTTCTTCTCTGTGAGCCTGAAAGCCGTTGACGTTCCACTGAAGTATGGGAGCCATCCTACCTATTTAATTTCACCCGCCCCGGTTCGGGTGGGTCCTCCGATTGCGACTGCTGAGGAACGGAACCAGGTTCGTCCACCAGCATTTGATTGTCTTCGGGGTCCGAAGACGAATCCCCATTTTGTAAGGCCTCAGGGCCTGGCGGGTCTTTCTTCCGCCGAGGCCTTCGCCCCTTTCCTTCCCTCCCAGTTTGTGGTCTGGGGGGAGAAGAGGAAGGGGACTTAACAAACATACTGGGATCCGCCTGTTTGAATTCGGACCCCGAACTTTTTGCACAGTTTGCCATCCGCTGCTGTCGGCGGATGCTGCTGCGTTTTCTTTTGCCGCAGGTACTACTGCGGATGTTGCTGTTTCAATTGGTTCTACAGGTGTAGGTTCTGCGACGGATGGCTGTGCTTCTGCTGGTGGAGCCGGTATACCTGCTGTCCTAGTGGTCGAGGTTGTGGATGTGTTGCTACCAGCGTCCGCGGTCTTCGGTGTTATGACCTTAGTGGACGTAGCGCCACATTTGCATTGACATGAGCACGTCGTACTTGTGCCCATGTCTGCAAAGGACGTCTGTGTAGCAACACTTTCCTTCCTGACGGGAGTTGTCAAGGTTTTGGCGAAGCTACTAGCGAAGACAGGTGGCGCAAGCGCCTTAAACCTCTTCTTCGCTTCGCCATAAGGTAGACGTTCCTTGGTTTTCAACTCCTGTACCTTCTTCTCATCAAGGTACACTCGACACTCCCTGCTCCAGGCTGGATGAGACCCGGAGCAGTTGACACACACCTGTGGGAGAGTACAACTAGTGCCTGGCTCGTGTGCGGCCTTTCCACATTTCCCACAGGTGGGGTTGCCCTTACAAGTCGCCGTCGTATGCCCGAAACGCTGGCACTTAAAACAGCGCATTGGTTCCGGGACATACGGATGGATGTTCAGGTTTAAATAGCCCGCTTTAATGGCTTTGGGCAACGTCGGAGTGTCGAACGTCAGGACGAAGGTGGCTGTCTTCTCAAGACTGCCGTTAACCCTTCGTGTGATTTGACGAACCTCGACCACATGTTCTGTTGACCATTCCTTAAGGAGTTCCTCGGTTGTAATATCGATTAGGTCGCGGCAGGTTACCACGCCTTTACTCGAATTCAGAGTTTTATGGAGTTCGCACTTTACAGCGAACTCCCCGAGCTTCTCAGACTTAAGGAGGAGGACAGCCTGCTTTTGGGTGGAAGTTTCCAAGAGCAGAGTCCCGTTCCTCAGCTTCTTGACCGATTTAAGGGTCCCGGCAAGACCCTCTAAACCTTTCTGTATGAAAAAGGGGGACACTTTCTCGAAAGATCCCTCCTTTCTTGACATTATAATGAAGGCATTATCTATGACGTAATCCTTCCTGTTACTAAGTCCATTTTCAGGAGGAGGGCTTTCAACCCTCGCCCGCTTACCGCTACCTTTTTTTTGGGCGTTGGAGTGACATTTCCTCTGCGGCATGCCCAGGCCAGCAGAGGGTGAAGGGGATAAATTAGGGAAATCTGAAATTTTGTTCCCACGAGTCCGGAGGACCTAAAAGTCGAGCGACGTGGAGCCCCCGTATCACGCCACCAAGCCGAATACAACAGGGGTGCGGCAGGTGCCCCTGAGGTTGTACGCTAGCGGGTGGTTTGCCTCACCACTCATCCACCTCCTCGGCACGTTACTCACCTTGAGGTTGAGGGGTTTTTTATAGAGGTTTCTACCGTCCTCGCGATCCGGGCGATGAAGCCAAGATCCCCGTTCTCCTAGGCACACAACGTTCCACCGTCACGCCCTACGGTGGTCGTTGAAGCATGGTAGGAGTTTACGGTGTGGGAAACTTGCGGCGCTCACAAGTTTCCAGCTCGGGCACCGCGGGTTCGCCAAACCCGTACCTGGCACTTGCGTACCAGGCCCCTGCGGGGAAGTACGACCTGCTCAGACCAAGTAAAATTTTAACTTCCGCCCTATCTGTAACCACCAATGCCCTACCTTCAATTCAACTCCAGCTACGGCCCAGAATCTAGCAGAGGTGATGATGCTCAATTCGTAATCACCAGATTATTCACCAAAGTCCTATGTTAAACCCCAAAAGCTCTATGCAGTGCGTATGAAGTCAGTTGAGAGGAATTTAAGTTTCGCGACTTCCTTGGAGTTTTTGGCAAGAGTGGGCTTTAATCTTTCACACACACACACACACACACACACACACACACACACACACACACACACAAAACACAAAAAAACCACAAAAAACACAAAAAACACAAAAAACAAAAAACACAAAAAACAAAAAACACAAAAAACACAAAAAACACAAAAAACACAAAAAACACAAAAAACACAAAAAACACAAACACACAAACACACAAAACACACAAAACACACAAAACACAAACACACAAAACACAAACACACAAAACACAAACACACAAAACACAAACACACAAAACACACACACACAAAACACACAAAAAACAAAAAACACACAAAAAACAAAAAACACACAAAAAAAAAACACAAAAAACACAAAAACACACACACACAAAAACAAAAAAAACACACACACAGAAATAAAAAACACACACACAGAAACAAAAAACACACAAGAACACAAAAAACACACAAAAAACAAAAAACACACAACAAACAAAACGAAACATGAGTATATACACCAATCAGTCTTCCACATTTTACTGTAACACAAAGACTTATGTCTCGGTAAGGCAAGGGGAAATCACCGCATCTGATTTTCGGAACAATGTTGCCATGGTTTAGTACTTCCCTTCATAGTGTTGACGACGTTTGTGCCATTGGATATGGCGAGCATCATCATCGCATGGATGCCAGGATAACTGCCAATCCTGACTGAGTCACCCAGTAATATATCATCGAAATGTGCTAATCCTCGAAATTAAAAATTACATAGGCCTACTCAGAGAGGGGAGAGTAATACAGCTATAGTATAGTTGTAAAGAGTCAAAAGACTCGCCACAAATACTAAAATAAAGCCTTACAGAAAAAATGACTTTTGCAACGTAAAAGAAGACTCGCTCTGATTATTGTTTGGGCCGTATGGCGCACAGACATGGGATTCCATCTCGCCTAAAAAAAAAAAAAAAAAAACGTTTTACAACCCGGCTATAAGCAAAATTAAAATCCTGGCTAGTGGCTAAACGACCGAATGTATACAGTTCAGCCGCACAGAAATCTATAAACGTAAAACAATAAACATCTGGCTTTTGGAAAAACCAATGAAACAAAAATTCTTCTAACAGAATTTCCATTTCGGAATTAGAAGTCCAACCAGAAGTGAAACGCATTAAAACCGTCCAGTGACTATAAAGGAATCAATAACATTTAATATCACCATAACAGCAACAGGTAATAAAATTAAATGCTAAAGACATAACACTTGGATGGGTGATTGTAAAGAGACCACACAACCGTCTTAAAATTAATCACACATGTCACAGATTTTCGGAATAACACCGCCCAACTCACTGAAATGTTATACCTTATCCCGGTTGCCACAGACTTTCTTCAAAATAAGGAACGGGTCGTTGGGCAGGTCGATATTTTTGAGGCTTTAGAGCGCGTTGACGTCGGTCATTAGCGTCTTAATAAATAATATGGTATGTCAACATGGCTAACTGAAAACATAAATCCAGATTTTATTACCATTCATAAATAGGTCGTCCATACAAGAGTATGATAAGGTAAGAGCATAATACATTGGCTGTAAAGAGGCTACGAAACAAATCCTACAAACAATATCTGGTTGATTCATAGAATGATCTCTGGCTTCCAGCCACGTAAATTTGTCTCTTTCGTTGGTGTTTCGAAGGAATCAATCTCTGGCATCATTTTCAACCAACTGCAAACGCATCGGCGTGGTAACAGGTTATTTATTCTGGCTTTACGCCTCGTTGACGTTACTGGGGACAAGCAAATGGAAGGGAAGGATTTCGGCAATGGCCTTTTGAAGGAACTATACCGACATTCGCATAGTGTGATTTGGGGAAACAACTGAAAACCCCAATATGGATGGCCGGAAAGTGTTTCGAACCCGGGTACTATCGAATGCTAGGATAGAGCTTTGCCGCTCACCCATCACGCTTGGTGGTAATAATTACGATACCAATGAATTTCCAGTTCGTTCAAAATGTCTCAGAATGATTCCCGACATTTTTTTAAGGGCGGAAAACCGAGTATATTTTACGAATTTACAACGCCATTAAACGTTTTGTTATTACAATGTCTGATTGGTTGTAAAAGGGAAACAGATAGAAAACACATTACAACAAACACAATGTATGGATTGGTGTAAAATGGCCAGCCAGATTTAAAAATGTAATCATTTTATAAGAAAATTAAGGTTAAAACCATCAGAAACAATGTCCATGAATGGGTGGCTGGCATAGGACACCCATTACCTTCAAAATTAAGTCGGTCTACCCAAAATGTTTGGAGCAAGATAGACCAAATCAAAGAAATTAAAAGCTTTGACGACATTGTCACTATCAATAAGGGTGAGATAGTTGTTTAGCCAGGCATGTTTCTTAAAACAAAAACTGGAAGACATGACTTGTTAAAATGTTTCAAAGCATTCTGGAAATCCATTATTTCATAGTTTTTATTTTTGAAATAGCTAACCTTTTCAGAAAGAATTCCTTTTTTTTTTTGTGGATGATCTGGGATTTAATTTTGTAATAGGACGACGTAACTCAAATTATAGTAATGCACAAAACAAAAAAGGGAGTTTTTATGAAAACGTAGAAGTGAATCTACTTACTTATAAATAACGGAAGAAAGGAAAAAAAATTATTGGCGCGAGTCAAATGTCAACTTGAAGGGTACAGCCAAACGAGATAATAAAACGTGTAGGGATAGAGTCCGGCCGGAAAGCGACGAAGAGGAGGGAAGGCCATACATACTGATACGTTTTCGCCCCATTTTACGGGTAGCGGATTAATTTTGCGCTGGATCCGCCAGACTACCAAATGATGTGACTCCGGCGGATTGCGGAATCCCACATTGCTGGATTGCAATCCCTTGTGGCACACTGTCAAAAAATGCTACAATCATCACATTTCGGTGGATCCACCCTGCGAAGAATATACATCAAAGGACTCATGCTGAGGCGAGTAAGGAGAACCTCGCCCATTCTCGCCCGTTGGAAAGAATTGGTCCCTAGCTGTACACTCGTTTTGACGAGTCGGAGCCTATACCATAATGCTCGACTTGCAGCAACTGTCTCTGCCATATATCGAAGACATTTCTCGTCGAC
Source organism: Vandiemenella viatica (assembly GCA_031002005.1). Taxonomy (NCBI): domain Eukaryota; kingdom Metazoa; phylum Arthropoda; class Insecta; order Orthoptera; family Morabidae; genus Vandiemenella; species Vandiemenella viatica. The sequence goes on from JARYHS010006034.1 coordinate 21,131, forward strand.
GCCGATACGATGACTGAATTTGATACCTGTAACACCCTTCTCGGCGTGCCGACCAATAGTTTTTTTAATGCCTAATTTGCATCAAGGGAGGTCAGCCCCATTTTATATATAATTAAGGCCCTTCTCTTCCAAATTTCTTTAAAATAAAATAACAGCAGTTTACTATTATTAAATGCCTTGGTTTAATTTCTTCAAAATTAATTTACAAAGCCAAACTTCACAGCTAATCTCAATAACTCAATCACAGAGATTCTATATTCTTGTTGAATCCAACGATATTATTATATATTTACTACCTTATTATAAACACTACTGTCTGTGGAAGGCAGTTTAGAATTAAACATTTACATCTCTTTTCTTACAAATTATTCACAATTAGGAAATTAATACACACAAAAAAATAATCAATTAAGAATTATAATCAACAACGGTATTTGCCCCGTATACAACAGATATGTTACATACCGGAACAAAGTCAGTTCTGAAACTGAACTGCTACATGCTAAATTAGCAGCTTCATCCACTTCCTCGTAATTTCTAATTTCAATACGTTCAGTATCGCAGCAAAATAAAGCCTCTCTCCTATGGTACTACAAGGATTGGAGGGTTTCGTGTATACTTCATGACGCTACTTACTTTCTTGCGCTGCAGCTACTTCAATGAATCATTGCACTCTACTGTATGTACGCTGCAAGTTACAATCCAGATTGTACCTGTAAATTGCTATGGGGAGTACCACTGGATCATCCTACGAGATAAATGTACGATGCTGACTTATTGTGTTAAAGTCTTCCAATTCACTCCATTTACCACCAATAATTATTCACAATAATCTCTAGCGTAATAAATGGTTCTCCATTTCAAATATAATGTAATTTCGAAATTAAGTGATTCATTGACTACACTGTATCATTAGTAATTCTCCACAAACAGCTACAATGACTGGACATATACAGCCAGGTTATAACCACCGCTTAGCGGCTCGAAGTTACTGAAACAAATTATTACTGTACTAATAGAGTTTGGCCTGCATTTTGGTTAATATACTAAGCCTCTGATTTTTACACCTAATACACTTTTCCACCCTCAATTCCACTGCACCTTTGACACCCTGTCAGTTAATCTTCTGTAAAGAGAAGCAGGTAAGCACATTTGACCCTGCAAAGTGCGTGCAGACGTGAGCTGGACGTTGGATAATCCATCATATACACACAGCTGACAATTCCGATCACGCTATTCGCTCGTCAGTTTACGCGTGTCACGTTTTGATCAGCGATGGTGACGTGAGAGGATTTAATTGAACCCTTCAAGCGTAGGTGAACCTGTATATGTTATTACTAAATGGTCCCATGTGGAATAATATGAAATAACACAGTGTAGCGGGTCGGAGAGACTTTTTCGGAAATGTTTCTAAATTTTGAATTAGTACACACACCTATTACTATTCCCAGTTAATTACCAAATGGCATCGATCACTGTTATAGAAACATTGTTCTGGCGCGAAAGAAACTTTAATGGAAAAAAGGGTGTTTTAAAATGAGTGCAAGATGTGAATTGCGTGCCATTTTGGCTGTTATGTGGCTGATAGGAGAGATATAGGAGTTTAGTAAACATGTAGAGCTATACGATATAATATGTTCTTATTGTTCAACTTTATTATCAAAATTGTGAAAGATTGGCTGTCACAATTTGCAAAATTCGTCCAGTTTTCGATAGAAATAATGTTCTAAATTCATCAGCAGTGAGAAGAGCATTCGAAAATTTGATCTGATTCAGTTGATGTAAAACACATGACACAAGCCCGTGATGGTTCAGAAGAAAACATCGCCGCGCTTCATTAGTGTTACTAAGAGTCCAGGCATCTTGATTTATCATCGTGCACAAAAACTGGACATTTCACCAGCCACTGATCATCCATTTGTCACTGAAGATTTGCATCTCCGAGCTTTAAAAATCCCATTCAGTAACAGACTATTCACAGCGAATAGATTTCAGTTGGATAACTAAACAACAAGAAATGAATACCAATTTTATATATAAAATTATCTTCTGTGACAACATTTTCAACTGGATAGCAAGGTGAAGATGTTGTAGTGGACGATGTTTTAGGGCGCGTCAACGGCTGGGTAATTAGTGCCCTCGCGTGGCAAACTGAACTCGCGTACAGTCTGTATAGACGACTGTAAAGTGGTCGGACATACAGACACCAAAATAAACTAAAATACTGAAACAATTACTGTAAACAGGTAATAAAAAATCACACTGTTTGGTACGCTGTAAAAGGCAAACCCAAACAAACTACGTTAAAACAGCGAACTAGCAGGCTGGTTGTAAGGGGACCAGCCAGCTAAACCGTGTAAAATTCGACATAAGAAACTTAAAAACTTAAAGGATAAAAACGGTACATGAATTTGTGGTTGTTAAAAGACCAACAACTCATAAAACTTAGACCAATCTACCCAAAAATTTTGGAACAAGACCAGCGAAACTACAGAATTTTAAAACATTCGCCACGCTGTCATTGTTATTGCTTAATGTAAAGGACAGATCGTTGGCAAGGCCGGTGTCTGCCCTTAAACCTAAAAATATCACAGAGTCAGTTAAAATGTAGCGCAATTTCAAAGGTACGCCACAACCATCACATTCGG
>JARYHS010006036.1:0-33684 GCA_031002005.1 Vandiemenella viatica
TCTTAAAGGATCGAAGTACTGATAGCGAACTTTCATAAAAGTTGGGAGTTGGAGCGATATTATCTTATTGTTTATTAAATACACGTGTTTCAAATAAGGTAGGTGCATTTTCATTTCATTTACCGACATAGATTTGGTTGGCGACCGTCAGAGAAAGAACCAGAATCTAGTGAGTGTGCAGACACTTTAAAGGTGTAATTTAAATTAATTAGCCTGTTCTGTCTGAAATATATAATTGTGTTAAGTTACTTTCTAATACATTAAAATAAAAATTACCTATCTTTTAAAAGATTTTTTTTTTTTTCTGTAAGTAACTACAATCTTTATTGCACATCACACAAACTTTTACATACTGTCCCCTTCAAAGTACTCTCTTTTACTATCAATACACTGTTGCCATCATTTCTTCCAGATTTGGAATGCCTCCTGCAATGCAATTTCTCCGATGGCGAGCAATTCTCTTGTCGCATTGTCTTGAATTTCTTCTATGGTCTGGAAATGACGTCCTTTCAAAGTGGTTTTCAGTTCTGGGAGGAGAAAAATGTCTGCCAGATCCAAGTCTGGAGAATAGGTTGGTTGAGGCACAACGGGAGTGCGATGTTTTGCCAGATAATTCGTGACAAACAATGAGGCGTGAGCGGGTGTGTTGTCATGGTGGAACATCCACGACTGATTCTCCCACAGTTCAGGCCTTTTCCTACGCACAGCATCTCTCAATTGTGTCAGAATTTTCTGGTAGACTTCCTTGTTTACCGCTTGACGACGTGGTACAAATTCATGGTGCACAACCCCTTTGCAATCAAAAAACACAACCATCATCACCTTGATATTCGACAGAGTCATCCGTGCTTTCTTTGGTCAAGGTGATCCTTTCCCTACCCATTGGGAAGACTGACTCTTCGTTTCCACATCATACCCATAAACCCATGTTTCATCGCCTGTTATGATGTTCTTGAGGAAGTCTTTGTCCTCATTTGCTTTTTCAAGCAACTCCTCAGAGATCCTAGTTCGATTCGCCTTCTGGTCATCCATCAACAAACGCCGCACCATTTATGCACTGACACTATGCATTCCAAGTTTTTCTGTCAGGATGTGAGTGCAAGCTCCTATTCTTATGCCAACATCTTCAGCAACCTCACATACAATCAAATGGTGGTTTTCGCGAATGACAGTGCGAACCCTCTCAACATGGTGGTTGTCTGTTGATGTGGAAGGCCTTGGATCTTCGGTAACCAAACTCCTGCCCTCCTTAAAGCCCTTAAACCATTCATTCCACTGGGTTCGGCTCATACAGTCATCCCTGTATGCTAGTTTAAGCATTTGAAGTGTTTCAGTAAATGTTTTCCCAAGTTTAACACAAAATTTCACACCGACGCATTGCTCCTCCAATTCCTTCATTCTCGCTTTCTCACTAATCTGACGAGCACCCTGCACACGACCTCACTCAACTGCTGTCACTCGTAAACTAATGCAGCGACCGAAATGTGACAAGCGGCAATCTCTTGTCGAGAGATGCCGTTAACGTACACTGTAGTCAGAGAATTTCATCTGCAGCCGTTGGTGCGCTATTTAATTAGTTCGGTCTTGTTTTGAACACACCTTGTAATTAGTTCTTATACATATTAGCACTAAATAATATCAAAATTCCATCTTAAGTTTAATTTTGAAATTTATTAGTAAAAGTTTTGTTTATTGACTCCTAAGTACTTTTTACATAGTTATTACTTATATAACTTCAATCTAATTTTATATAAAAAAAAATTACTTCAACAGTCAGTTGAGTTTAGGAATTCCCAAGCATAAGATAAATTCACTGGCCTGTTCTGTCAAAAATGTAACTGTTGCTTAATTATTTCCTAATACATTAAATTTTTAATGTTAATTTTGAAATTTACAAGCATAAGTCTAATTTTATTGCCTTTTTACCCAGTTATAATTTCCAGTAAAGCAACCAAAGAGAAAAACTCCAATCATTTAAGGGCAGAGTAAAACATTTTATTTTTATTAGACTATCAATTAAGTATATAGAATTTCATAATTTAATCCTCAAGGTTCATTTAAAAGGTACCAGTTGGAATTGTTTTGGGAAAAACCTTGACTGGAAAGTGTGGCACCTGTTGCAGACATGTGGTGAATGGTTTGGAATGCAGTGGATGTAAAAATTTGTTTCAATGGGAATATAGGGTAGTGGTGAAAAGGAAACTAAGTGAGACTGTTTAATGGTACTGTCCACTCTGTTTTAGGGATAGGAAACTTTCAGAGCAGGATAGGAAAATTTCAGAGCAGGACGAAACGGTCAGTGAGACGGGCAAAATGATCAGGGAATTGTGTGAAAGGGTCAGGGACCTTGAGACTGGACCTGTGAAGGCTCAGCCAGTGGAGGCTCTGCCTATGGAGATGTGCTTGTTGGGGCTCTGCCTGTGGAGGCAGAAAGTAAAGATGGTGGGTTTAGTGAGGAGGGCGAGAAGGATGGTTGGGAACTATAACGGGTTGTAGGGGAAATATAGTCAACAGAAAACAGATATTTCATAAAATGTGGGGTGAATTGGTTTGATCTGTTACCAGAGTCTGATGGAGAGGAGCTTTGCATAGCTGTAGGTGTAGGTAAGGTGCAGCAGGCCTATAGGAATTGAGGCGTGGAAGGAAATAATAAAAATAAAAAGGTTCTGCTGCTAGGTGGTAGCTAAGAGAGAGTTGTAGGCTCTCTTCTGAAGGATCAATTAGGCACAGTCTATCAAGTCACAAGATTCTTCAAACCTAGTGCAACATTAGAGCAGGTAATAGAGGATATAGGCTCACTTTAGGAATTTCACTAAGAACGACAGAGTAGTGATAGTGGGAGGTGCGGGCAATAGTTTTGATAGGAACACAAGTTATATTATAGAGAGTGACCTGAGAAAGATGGTGAAGGAGGCTTCCTTGACTTTTCTTGCCAGGTTTGAAGACTGCTGGACTCATCCACTCAGTTTCTTCTACTGTAGATTGGGGATCAGTTGTCAACAACATCAGATCATCATTTTCATGATCCAACTCCATGTTGTTGTCAGTTTCTGCCATGTTTTCCAGAGGTTCTGTATTCTTTTCTATTTTTTCTCGTCCATGTTTACTTTTGTTTTGTCAATCAAGTTGTTTAGTTTGGAGATTTTTGGCCATTTTGTTCTGGATTTCGCATTCCTCGTCACACCTGGTTTCTTCGGTGATCCTTGTGTTATCAATTTTGTGTTCCCTCATTTCTGTTCGTATTTCCGTCTCAGGGCTGCAAACATCCATTTTTTTCAATGGTGGAAACTGCTGTTGATTTTATAATTAGGATTTTTTATTTTGTTGTTTCTGAGCACTTGGCGTAGTATTGTTGGCTGTATGCGGGGGCAGTTTGCTCTGATATATTCTACTGAATTACATAGAGCAAAGTTTTGGGGCTGCCCGTCATATAGCACCTCAGCTCTGAATCCACATACGTTGATATATGATGGTATGTTCATTTTTACTACCTGCACTCCATTATTTTCTTAAAGCAGATATTGCCTCCCCATTTATCTTCTGTGATTTCTGTCATGTTCTCGAAAATTTTGATCGCCTGTAGAATCGATTCAATGGATATTTCGAAGGGCAGCTTTAACACTCTTATCTGTCTTTTGCCCATTCCTTTGTTTGTTACTTGAAAATAATTATATTTCCATTGGCATGATGGAATTTCAAGTTCCCAGTGTTTGCTTCAAATACACTAACACAATATTCCTCACTTATCATTTTAACAAATACACAGTTTTGAAACAAATCTAATTGTATTCCCAGAATTTCTTCATTGATTAGTTTTATTTCATTGGACAGCCACTCATATATCTCGTAAGCTGTTTGCCTTATGAAGGCTCAATCAAATATGAATTTTACTGTGTTTTTTCTTGTTCTAGTGGTGGAAGCCATTTCTTACATTTTACTGTAAGATTTGCCTCTATGCAGCTGAGATGAAGGTTTTTCAGTTACACACCCACAAACTTCCACACCAGACACTGCAGTTGATCATTGCAGCATTGCCCAACTACACGGAAGTTTCTGCTAGCACTTTCGCACCTGACGATCGGTGACAGCGGAATAGTTACAGAGTGTACTGTGGTAATAAAGAAGCAATTGGTGGAGGGGTATTCATATTTGTTATAAAAGATTACTACAGTTCTCTAGTGTTCATAGATCATGACCATGAGTTACTAGGGGTAGATTTTGAAGTGGTTAGAAAAGATCAGGGTGTTGGCTGCCTACCGTGTTGAAAGAGCGATTGATGGAGACGAGCTTCTTGGAGAGAAGCTAAATTCATATTCACTGTTCAGAGTTGAGTGTAGAATGTTCATTATTGGAGGGGATTTAAATTTATCAGGTGTCAACTGGGTGGGAAATAAGATCAATAACACATGGGAACAGAGATTTGCAGATACCTTAGTAAGGGAAGGAGGTTTTACATAAGTGGTAGAGCAGAACATGAGGGGACCAAATATGTTGGATATCTTTCTAATAAAGCCAGATGAAAATCTTGGGGGCAGGGGTCATGTAATTGAAAGAATAAGTGTTCACAATGCAGTACTGATGGATATTAGCGGATTCAGTAAACCAGTGACCCAAATTGATGGGGGGAATAGGTATAATTATAAAAAGGCACAGACTTTAGAATTGAAGATATATTTCAGGGAAATGTTCAGTAAATGGAAGGACGGCAAGAATACAGTAAGGGCGTAGTGGGATGAGTTTAAGAAATTAATAAAAAAGGGTGAAGAAATATTTATTCCAAAGCAGAAAATAAAGAGAACCTACATACTACAATAGGGAGCTGAGAAGGATAAAGATGTTAGTGAGATGGGAACACAACAGAGTTAAGAGACAGGAAGGCATTAGGGAATACTTAAAACAACTAAACAAGCAATTAATAAGTGCAAAGAGAGAAGCAAAGGATGGGTTTATGAAGAATATTATTGGTGCAGGGAAACCACTGAATGATGCATCTAGAAATTTCTATGGCCATGTTAGAAAGCTGAGGGGAAGGAAAGGTATTCTGACAGTTGTAGATATGAATGGAGTTGAAGGCACTGAAGATTTTAAAATGATGGAGATATGGAGTGACTGGTTATGGACTATCATCCTGTGATGGGAGGGAATAAATCAGAGGAGTGTCTCCCTATAAGTATAGATGAGGGAACAACAAACTTTGAAATAGATTCTCATGAAATTATGAAGGTGCTATAAAACACAGAGGAAGTTGTTGTTGTTGTTTGGGCTTAAGGGCGTGTCGACGATGGGGTCATTAGTGCCCTACAGAGGAAGTGGTGTAAATGAATGGTTATTTATGATTGTAGGATGGGGTCAGAATTGCTTGTTGAAGGCTTGAAGTGCAAATATTTTGACATAAGATTTGACAATATACTCAAATGGGCAGAGCCCCATGGGGGCAGGTGGTAGGAAAAGGTTACAACTTCAATTACTGGAGAGGGTGATGAGAGGATGTACTATAGAAATTAGGGAATTGGTTTTCAAAACTTTAGTCATACTATTGGTTGACTTCGGTGGTGTAGTTTGGGACCCACATTGTGGGTATCAAATACAGGAGTTGGAGATTGTACAAAGAAGAGCAGCTAGATTTGTTGGCGGAAATTATCGCAGGATGCAGTAAGCATCTGATATGATAAAGGAGCTTGATTGGGAATCATGGGAAGACAGTAGGAGGGTGAAGAGAAAGCTGGGAATATACAAGGCATATTTTGGTGATTGGAGTTGGAAGTATATTGATCGAAGAATTAGGAACAGTGCGTCGAAGAGAAAAGTTGACCATCACCACAATCTGGCACTAGATTTCATGTGTAAGGGAGTTGGAAATTTTTCTTTTGTCAGAAAGGGTATCAGCATTGGAACAAATTATTATGTGAAGTGTTGATTAATTCACCAAAAATGCTGAAGGAATTTAAAATTAAAATTTGTAAATCACAAAAGTAGGGGGGAGGGGAGAATTTAATACTCAAATTATATAAGGTAATTAAAAAAAAAAAATACTGGGTAATTAGATGACTAGGGAAATTGGCACCAGATCTTGTGATCCATCACGATTAAATTAAATGCAATTCAATTAATTTCAAGCTAAGTTCCCCCATACACAGTTTTAAAAAATTCTATGTTAATACTAAAAAAAAAAAATTCTTTTAAAAATTGATCTTTTGGTAAATGATATCATTATTTTGAAATTTTCCATGGTTTTAATGTCACTCGAAAATTAATTTTCTAAATAACAAAATTATCTTACTTTTCAGCACACTAATTTTGACACATGGTGTACTGGTATAGGACAGCTGAGCAATGTAGATGTAGCTATGGTGGTCCAAGTAGCTGTTGCATTTTGGGTAACCAATGGGTCATGCTATTGTGCAGGGAAAATCATTACTTGATCCACTCAGTGCCCTTTGTTGGTTTGAGAAGCCCAATCTTGTTAGTGTGTTGTACCTCAAAGTTATTATAATATTTGTGGTTCTTGGTCATCCTAATGTTTGATACGTGCTTGGTTTATGTATACATTACTAATAAATCAGGTGACTTACCATTTTTAGTGAAATTCTTTTCAGGAGCGGCATTTTGGCTGCAAAATACTGGCTTATTGATCACACAGTTTCATCATATTGTTAAACTAGAATGATATTTGTGTAATGGCGTCAATCCGGGCAACATGGCCAAGCTGTTGGCAGCGTCATCTGCTATGTCAACCGAGTGCCAACTGCCACCTTTGTTTGAATCTTGAATGGGTGTTTTATTATCCTTCAATGCTGAAGTGACCATATTAATAAGAATAAGAAACAAAATTAATTATATTATTTCTGATTAAAATTGAAGTGTTAATGCTCAACATCAATGACTGGGAACTTTTTTAGTGATCCCAAACAACACTCTCCCAGTGCCATACAAAAGTAAATTTCAAATTGAAAATGCCTATACTGCAACAAAAGTATTTCAACTTCAGGAACAATGGATGAAGTGGCAGATGTGTTCCTTTTGGTTCTACAATCTCTGTGATGGAGGTAAACATAACAGCTTTCATTTCATTTGCTTAAATTGCATCCAATGTTAGTTTACCTTTAATATATATTAATTTTTATGTTTTCCAAGTAATGTCACTGTTATTTTAATGAAGTACACTATTTTGCAAATTTAAAGCATATTCAACACTCATTTCTGATTTTTATGTTATGTGGACAATTTGTCTAACCATGTTGGGCACAGCGGCCATTCAGCTACATTTTGTAAAATTAGTTATTTTAGGTACTAAATTTAATCAAAGGATAAGTAAAAATGTGTTTGCTAGGTTATTTGAAGTATACCTATAATCACTAATTTAGGTGTCTTTAGTTCTACTGCAAGTCAACTTAAGATACCACCATGTCTTAGCTTCACCATTTTTCCTGGCTCTCAAATGCCTTTGTTATATCTTATGCACAACATGATAATTCTTTTTATTTAGTTAACAAGTGGCCAAAATTTCTCCTACCAAGTATTAGTATGCCACTCAGATCAATATCACCATGAAATTATAACATACTGTTTCATTATCCTTCAACTTTCATTTCACACCCATTTCTTTCTTTCACTCTCGTGACTGCTTCTTCCACATGAAAACAGGATAAAGTAATTTTTGTCTCCCATTATTCACAGATTTTATTGTGGTTACATGATTCTTATGGAGATTACACATAACTCTACTAACTTATTATTTCAGCTCTACTTCTTTAAAAATTTAAGCCTCTCATCCCATTCAAATATTATCAAAACATTTTCCAGGAAATCATACACCATGAACAATTCATCTTATTTTTCTTGATCATCATTCCAATGTTAATCATAGTGCTATGGTTTCTAGTATCTCTGTTCTTATAAGAAATTATTTAAAAATTACAATTTAGAATATGACATTAAAACAAACCTTGACTCATAAGTTGCAGACATGATTTCTTTAAAAACACTTTCCTTCCTTCTTTAAAGAAATGTCATTATACAAATACCATATATTCTTAATGAAGATTAATATCTTATCTGCCCAAGACATTGATGGCCTTAAGGAGCCAGTTGGAGATAGAAGTAATCATTATGTTCTTGACCTCAGCAAATGGAAAGTGATGATAACCAATTCAACTCATGATGACAAAACAGCGTACACATACCAGGATTAGCTCATTTTGTGGCTGTTCTGGACATTCAGCTTTGAAGAAAATTCTTGGGTTCATTGGGATTTGAACTGCACTCATTTTCATGGTAATCAACCACTCTATCAAATGATCTATGAACTGTACCACTTCTGTTTTCAGGTTCCATTAAAAATAACTTATAGAATAATATTTATTCAGCATGATCAGACGTTGTTACAAGTGTTACAAGTATTATGTTATTTAGCAGGTACCACTTTCTTTGACAGGACAAAATTTTAAATATACTACTTAATATTATTATTATTTTTCTCAACTTTGTTAGGGCTTTACATATAATTTATGATGAGGTGATTGGCCATTAGTGCAGTCATTTCATATGATAGTTTATTTTTAAAATCTGAAAATCTAACAGGAAATGTGACAGTGGGTGATATAACCCAGTACAATAGAGCCAGTGAGTATTTGTGACATATAATGAAATATTAGTCAGGGGCAAGATTGAAGTTTTAAGCTATCTATCGCCATGCTAATCTCCAGGAGAGATAACAGCAACAACACAAAATTAGAACAACATTGAAGAAGCTATTTTGTCAATTACCACAGGCCAACAAGCATTCACAATATCCAGATTAACTGAAAGTGAAAAAATGTGCTTATGAGATGTCATAATTAATCATGCTCTCCACTGAGCAATGATTTCAAGTATTTATGTGATTTGAAATGGGTCTATAAACCTACTGTGTCCATACAATTTCAAATAAGCATTTGTGCCAATACCAAAAGTGGAATTAAGTCACTGATTATTTTACTATTTGGTACACTACAATGATATAGTCACTGTCATTTTCATTACTGTTAGAGTTCACCAAGCAACAATTTCAATAAGAAGCATGTGAAACTAAACAAATTTTTCCTACTGAAATTTAAAATAATAATAATAACAATAATAATAATATATGAACTACTGCTCCAGCACTACAGCACAACTCCTCTGAAAATTTATTTATATTTTTAATTTGCAATATAAAGTTTACCACAGTTTTAAATTTCCTTCTGAATGTTTCCTTTATTTTTAAAGACACAATAAAAGGCTACAACTTTCTTTTTGTTATCAAATCATCTAAAAGTTATTAATTTTACAACCTTATACCTTATTGCTAATCTGAAAATTATGTCTGACCAAGAATGGTTTCAGTTTGTCTGCTTCTTAAAAAGATAATATTTTTTAGTCTAAGGTGTATTGAACTCTTGATTTGTGTAAATGAGAAATTAATGAAGCACTATTTTTTTTTATACTATCAGGAAGGGGCAAGATAATAATTTAACTCCTGGATGAGACCAAGACAGTTAAACATATTTAAAACAACATTCAGTACACATCATACATCTATTTTCTTTCACTTCATCATGGTGCCTTTCTATGTTACATATTTTATTGAAATAATTTAAAACTTGCTCTATACAGTATATAACTTTTAATTTCAAGGAGATGAAAGAAATAGGATATCTACATTAAACTTCAGTTAAAAAATCCATCAAGAGAAAATGAGTCTTCCTCGCTGATCAGTTTGTAACTACAATCTTTGAACCTCCTTGTGAGAAATTTAGAGAAAGGGAGAGAAATTATTTGAACAATATTATAGCTAGATTATTATGTTTTCTGGGGTAAACAATACAGTTTCTGTTCATATTATTGTTGTAAACACCACATTCTAGCAGACAATATGTACACTTCTGTGGTACACTTTTTGAAAAAACTTCTGCAGCTGTAAATATGAAACTGAGAATACTAATTCAAAGTCAATTCTAGATGTGCCATCAATCATTATTTTTGTAAAAAAATAAATAAAAAAATAAAGCAATAATTTTTATTCATTCATGCTGACTAGTAAGATCATTGATTAAAATGTTGACTAATTTGTGTGGGTAAAGTGACTGAACAAAGGTGTTTTCATCACCATATATTCATAAAAACATACAGTCTTTTTTGTATTGTTCCCTTCTCACCTCTAATGCCCAGTACTGAGAGATAATTATTTCTCTGTTGGCTGGCCATTCCAAAGTATGATAGAACCTCACTATTTAGACATTTTCAACACTCAACCACAGCCAGTCAAATATGTTAAAATGTAGAAAACAGGAAGAAACTTGAATGAGAAATTTCTATCTGATTAAAATCAAATTAAATAAATTGATTTTTTAAACTATTTAAATATTGTCTCTTAATGTTCCTTATTATTTTTTGTCAACAAACTAAAACCATGGTTTTTGATGATAGTTCGTGAAGTTTAAATATTAAAATTATTTTGAATATTTATTACTTTCTTTAGTTGTACATAATATTTCTTATAATAAAACTTCCCAAGCCAGCACAAAGCCATGCTTTCTGCTATTTATACTTACAAATACAGGGTGGTCAAAAAAAGAAGTCAACTGAAATGTGTGTAAAGTGTATGATAACTATCGTACAACTAAGTGTTGTGCTATGACAACTGATGTACAACTAAGTGTTCCAAATGTCTTCTGTCATTGTCTATGACTTGTTCCATGCACCACTGTACCATCCTGCTAACCATAGCATTCCACTGTTCTCTTGTTAGGTTATGCAGAACAGTTGATATTTTCACGTAGAATGTGTAGGGTACGTCAGACTGGTCTGAATCACTGTTCTTGCACTATCCCCTACAGAAACGCATCACACAAGGACAGATCAGAACTTTGTGCAGGATACAGAAAATCTTATTGCCTATTAATTAGTTGATCAGGAAACAACTATTGCATTAGAGATAAATTTCTTCAAACAATTCGGGTGGTTGTCCCATCTTGATGGAAAGCTTGCTGTTCCAGATCAAGAAGTTACCAAATACCCTTGAAAACTTTCATAACATGATTAACATTTATCCTGTTTCCATGTTCATCCCCAATCATCATCATCAAGGCATTCACTCGTTTGAATTTATACAATATCTTTCTAGTTATCAGCTGTGTGTTTTTAAGTGGCTGAAAAGTCAAATTCTGGAATAGCAGGATCTTCCACAATGATGACACACATCAGCACGTGATCATGACAGAACGTCTCTCCTCAACCTCTCCTGTTCTTTCCTACAATTTCGACTGTCAGAATCTAGTTGTCGTCGTTGCCCTTCATAATGCTGTGATCCCTCATGAACCAATTGTCACCATGCATATCAATTACAGGCCTTATCCTCCCAGCTGTCTGTATTTATCAGACATTTCTAAAGATTGGATTTAAGTCAAAGCCGTATCGGTTCATTTGTCCTCCTCGATTTCGCTGGCTGTTCTTTATTTGCAAATACATTATTTGTTTCAGGAGGTGACTGTTCGACATTCAGATGACATGTCCAACCCATCAAAGTTGGTGCTTAATTATTATTGCCTCAGTGTGTGTGGTATTTTCTTCTTCTAGAAGTATACTGACTTTTGTTCGATGGTCTTGCCATTTTATCTTAAGTATTTTTCTCAAACAACATTCGAAATACTGCTCCAGACATTTTAAGTGTCTTCTGTATATAGTCCAAGTCTCATAACTATAGAGTTGGTATTGTAATGGCACTGTAAATGTGGATATTTGTCCAAGAACAGGTCCCATGATTGTTAAATACTCTCTTTAAAAAATTGCTGTAAGCTGCACTAGCATATCTTATTCGATACTGAATTTCTGTATCAATATTTGCCTTTGTTAAGATATGGCTACTGAGGTAGGGAGAATGTTCCACTTTGTGTAGAGATATTTCTTTGTCAATAATAGATGGAGCCACAATATTGAAGTCTGGTGCTGGTAGGTAGAGGATCTGCCTCTTGGTAATATTAAGCTGTAGGCCAATTGTCTTGAAATATTTTGTAAATACATATAAAATTATTTGTTATTCCTCCTCTGAGGTAGCCATAAACACAGTGTCATCTGCATATTGAAGTTCAATGACTGAAGTTAAGATTACTTTGGACTTGACTTGTAGTCTGTTAAGATTAAATAGTTTTCCTTCAGTTCTGTATATGATATCCACACGCAATGGTATTTTGTCACTGATAAGATATGGCAGAGTTCCCACAAATATTTCAAATAGATCAGGAGCCAAAACACACCCCTGTTTCACACCTGCAGTGATATGGAAGGGTTTGTCCACTTTTGGTAACAACAGTGGCATTAATGCTTTCATGTAGTAGCCTAACTATTTGGATATATTTGCCAGGGCACTAATTAAGGTTAAAATACTCCAGAGAATCAAAGGCTTTTACAAGAACTATCAAACACATATACAGAGGTTGATTTTGTTCTCTATATTTTTCTTGTAGCTGTCTTACACTGAAGAGCATATCAACTGTACCTCTGTTCGGTCTAAGCCCACATTGTATTTCTGGAAGAAATTCTTCAGCTAGAGGCTTTAGGTGGTTATATAAGATTCTGGCAAGAATTTTCCCAGCAGCTAAAAGGAGGGATATTCCTTGGTAGTTGTCAAATTGAGCCTTGCCTCCTTTTTTGAAGACTGTGATGATTAAAGCATCTCTCATGTCAGTAGGGATTGCTTCAGAGTGCCATATTTTGGTAATAAGCATGTGGGTATGCTGACTTAATGGGGGACCTCATTCCTTAAAGAACTAAGCAGGAATTCCAAGAGCTCCAGTTGCTTTGTTATTTTTAGGCTGATAAATAGCTTTATCAATTTCTTGAAGAGAAGGAGCTTACCTTAAATGGTCTTGAATGGGCATCTGAGGAATTGGATGCGAGGGAGTTTTGTTCCAAAAGTGATTCTCCATTTAGCAGCTCCTGGAAGTGTTCTTTCCAGTGAGAATTGATGGAAGAAGGATCTTCAAGAAGTAGTGTTCCATCCTTAGATCGTAGAGGCTTTAGACATTTGGTAGAAGGACCATAAATAGCTTTAGTAGCACTGAAAAAGCCTGTAGTGTTGTTGGATGCAGCTAGATTTTCCATTTCAATTGACTTTGCCAACCACCAATCCCCAATAAAGTATGTTCCAATGATGCCATGGCTGGTCTCAGCAGCCCACAATGTTACTTTTTCATAATTTAATGATCTCTGTTCATTCTCTTCTCATTTTTTCCCTTCCAAGGAAACAGCAGTTCTGCTTATTCATGTGGCCACTTAGCAGACCATCAGATTTGTCAGACCACCACACATTGTGGATACAGGTAGGATCTTCATTAAAATGAGCAAAAAAATGTTGACAAAAAAAACACATTTTCTTCAAAGTCTGACTCCCTTAAACTCATGCAAAACCTTAATTATGTATAAGTGTGCTCCAATACATGCAATATTCACTGAAAATCTGTGTACTATAATCAGTTCTTTTGATATGCAACATTCAATTTTCCTTGGAGAAGTTAGGGCTTTGTCCAGCACATGTCCAATATTGTGATTCATTCTTTTGGTTTTTGGTCCATGACTATTCCCACAGTTGTGATTTTTAACATTACCTGTCATTTGAAACATTTCCACCCAGTGCAGACCTATTTTTTTAGGGGGTGTTGGTTTATGCAACACACTCTCAAAACACTGCAATACAGTTTTCAGATATGGCCCATTATTTCTTCCAGTAACAAAATAATATTCAAAATTCCAGGACCCCTCTTGTGTGGTGTACTGGGGCATTGCAACTGACTCTGTTGCTTCTTATCCACTCTATCAATTGAAATAATAACCTGTAACAAAAACAAAAACGTATGTTACAAACTATATTTAATAAAATTTTGGTTAACTTTTTTACGGGCCACCCTGTACAGTATTGGCATAGAGTTAATATTCCATTCAAATATATTTTTACAGATTTGAGTTTGATATTTCATCCAATATGGTGCAAAACTCTTTTTTAAGATTATTTCCTCATATTGTTACCCCAATTTTATGAACAATTGTAACGCCAATGAAATTGAAATTGTTGTTTTATTTTCTGAGCACGTTTCGCTTCATTTGTGAAGCATCTTCAGCGGTTCGAAAATGAAGTGAAACGCGTTCGGAAAATAAAACAACAATTTCAATTGCATTGGCTAAACAATTATTCATAAAATTGATCCTATCGCAATTGAGGAAATGGCCCACAATATCCAAATATTGTTACCCAATTTAACATATGCAGATAGAAAATAAAACTGACTGATAATAATATGTTTCTCCCAGATATCATCTTTTATATCAGCATATTGTTTCTCAAGCACAAAAACCTACATCCTGGATTCCAAGTATGAGCAAGATAATTTAGATTCATTACCTCTAAGTCAAGCTTTAAAGAAATTAAATGATATCTGAGTGTGATTCAATGAGCAGCCTTGCTAAAATCTTGCTTACTAAGCATTGCAAAATTTTCAGATGTTTGCCATATACTGCATATTACTGATTAATAAAATTAACAGAAACATTACACTTAGAAAATAACATTGTCCACCAGAAAAAAAGGATATTTACGACAAAATACGAGACTTACTTGTTCTTTGTAGACAATTTTAGTGCTTTAATTACAAGTGTAGCAAGTGCATATTGTCTGGTTTATGGCTGAGTATATAATTAAAAAAAAAAATATTTGTCCTTGTTGCCTCAGTAGTTTACACTGTATGTAAAAAAAAATAATAATAATAATTTTTAAAAAATTGTTCAAAAAGTGACTGATTAATATGGTAATAATAGCAGTCTCAAATCAATCACACAAGATACTGTAACAATTGTTACTTTATATTTGCTTATGCATTTGTTAAAATTATGATAATCTGAAAAATTAGATGTTTAATTACTTTGTTAATTAGAATCGTAGATAAATTCAAAACACTACTCACTGCACTTACAGCATTATGATCAACTGGCTGAATGTTAGAAGAGTGTTCTTTGGTTATTCATCTTCTGCTGCAGGTAAAAATTAAATAGCAAAGATACAGTAATATCAAATTTCTAATAACTTTTGGACATTGCAAATTCATGTAAAAAATTGTTGAATGTATTTATTTTCTCCCAGTCTAATGAAGCATCTCCACAGATTTTCATTCAGTTTTCTAAGTACGAATTATCATTTACCCTTCCATGTATACCATAGTATTACTATTTTTCAGTATTAATTCATGGTTAACACAGTTAAATGCTTTAACAAGACTGAAAAAAATTCCTTCAAATGTGTTTTCTAAAATAAAATATCTGGCCATGTCTGCTTTCTGCAATCCATAGTGTGAAGCAGTAAGAATATTATAGTGTGTAATATGTTTTGATACTCCACAATACACAACTTTTGAATCTTTGAGAATATTGGAAGAAATTAAATCAATCGGTAGTTTTCTATACATGTAACTGCTTAACTAAATAACAGTTTAAAAACTCCATATTTTAGTCAATTTGTAAATGAAGTTTTCATCATGGATTCATCACAAATGATGGTAAGATATGACTATCTGAAAACATTTTCAGTTATTTACTCTGAAATGTTGTTTTAGCTATAAGAATTTTTAGGGTTTAATTGTTACATGAGTTTAGTTATTGATGAGATAGTTATTGGTGACATTTTCATACTCGTAAATCTATTTTGGAAAGCAGCATGAAGAAGCTTTAGGGCACCAGCTTGGGATTATTTTTCTGTTTCTAATTTTCCCACAACAATGTAAAATGTTTCAATTTTTTTTATAAACTTCCCCTACATCACTATACACAAATCAATTTTATTTTAATGGGTTTTGAATGACATATAAATTTTCCTGCTTTAAATTTGATGTATTCAAAATAGTTCTTATTTTCTTAGTGGATTCCCCTATTTTCTCTGATAAGTATTGCTCATGGCCTTCCTGATTAAATTTCTGTTTATTTTAGAATAAAGCTTATAGTGAAGTTTCAATTAACTATGTTTCCACTTTTCTTGTTTAATGCAAAGGTTCCCTCACCCTATTTTTACAATAAACCCTAATACCCTTTGTATATACACATTTTAAATATGTATTACTATTATTATTGTTCAAAGGAATAATCACTGATGAAGTATGAATGATGCTGGTACAAAGGCGGTTGTTTAATGGTACACACATACTTTTTGGCAACAATTATAGTTTAAAAATCGATATACGAAGAAAATATTGATTATCTAAGGAAGCCTGGAACAGCTCGCCTGACCAACTCAGCCTGCTATCAAATAAGTACTATGATGGAAACTCCACAGGAAGCTAAAGAAAAAGGGCCAGACTATGTCGCTAACCATGGCATGGCCACTCTAGTGCCTACAGTCAGGAAACAGGAATCTGGAGCTCTACCTCTGCTATTCCTACAGGACTAAATCTCACACAAAATTGTTTTAAAATCCTTGAATCAAGAGATAATTTATTCTTATATAAATTACAGAATACTTGTACAGTGCAGTGCTTCCAAGTATTATATATATATATATATATATATATACCGAATGTAAGAAGGCCATTACTAAGATGAACACAAAGACAGAAATACATTTTACAATATTTCGGTACAAACCACAGTCATGACTACAGGAAGACATGTGGATGTGTACACACTGAGACTCACCACATTACTAATGCATATTTAAAAATAAATAAAGAGCTCCAAAAGTTAGTCTGTATTAAGAGATAGTTGTAGAGGACAAGTGTAGAGGAAACATTTTATTCTTTCTGGGTACCGAATGCTACATTTTTAGCTTGAGAATAATTAATTATTTTAAGGCATAATCTTTCCTTAATATTACTTAAAGAATATGAAAAAACTGCATAGCAATTGAAATTTTAAATATGACTTAAAGTGTTAGTCTGCACTGAAATTTGTCTACAGTACTAATTAGTAGCATCAACTGAAAAATAAAAGAATACTATATGTTAGAGTTAAATCTGCAGCTTGAACTGTTATAAGCTGAGGTTTTTAACAAAGATTTCTGCTTCCCAGGCTATTGTAATTCTGTTTCCATAAACAATACAAGTCCAAAATGATTAAAGATCAAAACATTCTCTTCATCACTTTTGTGTGTATTCACAAACATGTCAAACATTTAGTATGAAAAGAGACATGTCTACCAAATAACACAAACTGGTATTGAATGTAGACGCATACTCAATCCCAGTTACTCTTATCAGAAGGAGATTTTTAACTGATTTGTGAAGATTTTAAATCAGTCTACTTGACTCTGTTCCTGATAATGTGGTGGCCACTCCTAACTCCAAATGCTATCAGCTTGGTTTGAGTTCATTCATAGGGGTCTGACAAAGAATAGCTCTATACTGCCCTGGGTGGCAAATTTATGTTTGAAGGGGTAGCAATTTCAAGTTTTTGGCCCAGCTAAGAAATTTCGTAGATCCGCCACCAAAATTACTCCTAGATATCTAAACAGATTTCTGCATAATATTTGTGGCCTTCCTCTGCAAATAATTCTTAGAGCACGTTTTTGTGAGTTAAATACCTTGTGTACTTTTGAAGTGTTTCCCCAGGATGAGATGCCATAAGTGAGCAGGGAGTGAAAATATACAAAATATACCAACTTCCTTGTTTCTAAATTAGCTGTTCTGTTATCCTCAATGAAAATGTTGCAGAATTAAGTTTTTGAGATGTTGCTGAGTATGTTGCTTCCAGTTAAGCTTCTAATATACATATATACACCGAGGAATTGTGTGAAACTGCTTTCATTGATAGCTTTAATTTCAGATATCACATTATAGCTGTCATTTACTTTATTCTTTATAACAAATGGAAAAACTATGTCTTTTCTATTTTAACTATTAATTTATTAGCACTGAACCAATTGTTAATATTATTTAGAGCATAATTTGCTATTTTCCAGGTTTTATACTGATGGGTGTTTCAGTGATATGCTAGTATCATCTGCAAAAAGCATCATATATTTACTGTCACCTAATATATGTGGCAGATCATTTATGTAAATTAAGAATAGCAGAGGACCAAGAATTGAACCCTGAGGTAAACCACATTTAACTATTCCCTTTTCTGAGTTTATAGCCTCTCCTGTATTAACAGCTTTCATGGATACACATTGCTTTCTATTTTCCAGGCATGATTTAAACCAAAGTAATGTTCTACCACTAATACCACAGTACTTTAATTTACCTAGGAGAATCACATGATCAATACAATCAAAGACCTTAGCTAGATCACAGAATATTCCTAAGGAACTTAATTTTTTGTTTATTCCTTCCACTATATTGTCTATAAAAGGAAGGACTTTGTTGTAACACCATGCTTAAAATCAAACTGCGCTTTACTGAATAGGTCATTATTATGATGCTGTGCATACACCCTTCTGTACATTGCTTTTTTGAATATCTTTGAAGATGCCGTAGAAGTGATATAGGTCTATACCTCTCAGTCTTTGAGATATCACCCTTCTTGAGTCCATAAAGATACCTTCTTCAAAAGAATTGTTACAAATATTACTGATAACTCTGTTAAATTTGGCACTACATTGTTCAGTATATGGGAGAAAAACCTCATCAAAATCAAATTACTTTTTATTTTTAAGGGATTTAATAATTTTTTCTATTTCATTTTGACTGGTGGGAAATAGGGACATATATTCTGTTTTTGATCCACTAAATCACAAATAAATTTTCCTTTTAATTTTTTTAGCAACCAATAAGTTTATTGTTAATGCTTAAGGTTACAGAGGATGATACAGTGGTTTACCTTTTAATTATGTGCCATCTGCTAATCTCCCTATTTATTGCTAAATGCTTAGCTTGTATAGTTACTTTGGTTAAAACTCTGCAGGAAGCTTTGCAATGCCTTCTGAGAAGCAAAGTATCGGTCTTCCTAGCATTCACATAAAGTTCTCTTTTATGCCTGCAAGATGTTTTAATATCTACTGTTATCCAATTCTTGTTTAATAATTTTTGCCCAATTGGATCTAGTCTTGTAGGAGGCATCTTTTCATAAATTTCCAAAAAACCTCTGGTGAAAATAATTGAATTTAATTTTTATTTTAAACCCAGTATTTCAGTCCTCATACAGAGGTTCATTGTTTAATATTTTTGTTGAATTGTTGCCTAATGGTCTAACTTTAATAAATCCTTTCTCTGTTTCTTTCTCTTTCCCCAGTGTATACAAACTAATTAGTATTTGAACATTATGGTTTGCCAAACCATTTCCCATTGGAACTGTTCCATATTTAAGTAATTTATTTTCCCCTATAAAAATGTTATCAATAACGGAACTACAATCTTTTTTCACTCTAGTTAGGGAATTTTTCACCTTGGCAGACACTGAATGATCTAAACATTCCTAGAAGATAATCTGTCTGCTTACTTTCTGCAGCAAAATTTATATTGAAGTTGCCACAGAGGATAATTTCACTTTTAATTCAGGATAAAAGTATGAGAGCTATATATATATATATTGAAGTTTTCAGTGGGAGCTCTATAAACTACCAGCACTACAAAATAGTTGTTATCTAATTCTAATTGTTTTCAAGTCTAAGTATTTTGTCTCAGTATTTTATCTTATAAATATTACTGCACAACCCATTTGTATCTTTGACCTACAACAATCTGAAGCTAACCCATATCCAAAAAGGGGGAGAATGCATATTTCCAAATTTTTATATGAGCTAATTAAATTAAGATTCAATGATTTTTCAGTTTCTTCTATAAATATCATTAGCTAACCAATTTTGTTTGAGATACCTCTAATTACCTGATGAAACAGGACTATTTTAGACTGACCTTATTTATTTTGAAATTAATAAAAATAAACAAATTTCTTAAATAGCTCTTTCTACTCTAGACTTTTGGCCTATAAAACTGAATTCTACCACCAACTACTACTGGGGTGGGGTACACATCAAACCATCCTCTCCTGATATTACCGGCAGGTAACATGAATGATGGAATATGAAAGGGACATGAGATTCAGTGCTAAACAGATGGGTAATTTCCATTTCCACAGTCGCAGGAATAGTAAAAAAAATCCTTGATAAATGGTGTAATCTGCATCTCTAGAATACTTTGTGGAAGAGATTACAATAATGCAGTGGCATCTGTCTAGAGTTGATCTTGGTAATAGGCAAATTAATCCAATAATGTACACATTCATTGTAGGGAGTGCAGGTAAACATTCTTCAGTTCCCATTAAATGTGCCAGCGAAAGACAAGCCAGAGTCCCTCAAAAATTGTTCAAAATTCAACACCCATGTTTCTTACATCAGTAATTGAACACTGGAGCACTAGAGACATATTTTACAATTCGGCGAGTAACAGTTCATTGGTGTCCATTGGTTCGTGGAGTGAGTTAGGTCCTCTGGTTACCAGGCCAAGTTTGTAATTGGTAACAGTTGCCCCCTAGTGATCAGATGCTGCTGGCAGTGGATTTCAAAATAATGGGGAATTACAGCAGTATAATGCACATAGTTTTTGATCCTACATACAGATATAAGATAATTTCAGATGGTTATTGGTGCATCTTCTGGTATTTATATCACCCAATTTGATGACATCTCTATTTTTATTGAAGCTGACAGAGATGTCTACATCCAATTAATAATTTGTATATAGTATTGTTCTACAAAGCTGGAGGAAGCTATCCAGGTGGCATGGATAAACACTTAATAATAATAATTGATAAAATTGTGATGGAGCGCATGCTCCGGTGACAATCTCCCTACACACCCATCTTTCTCCTTTCCTCTTCCAACCTACTTTTGCTCTCAACTAGTTTTTACTTTTAATTCTTTCAGTGTTTTTGGTAAATTATTCATCTATTCTCTTGGCAGTTTATTCCAATCCCTTACACCCTTTCTTACAAAAGAAAATTTTCCCACACTCTTATTCATGAACTCAAGTGTCAGATTGTGGTCATAGTCATCTTAACACTTCCATGCACCTCTCCTAATTTCCCCACCAACATCTTTCCACGCTTCATCACAATTATAGGCCTTGTACACTCCCAAGTCTCTCTTCACCTTCCTTCTTTCCTCCAATGAATCCCACTCCAGCTCTTTTATTATGTTAATTACCGATTGTGTTTTACGGTAGTTTCCAAAGACAAATCTGGCAGCCCTTATCTGCACCCCCTACAACTCCAGCATTTGATATCCAAAATGTGGGTTCCTTATTATACCACCATATTCCAGCAGTGGTCTGACCAAAGTTTTGTATCCCAATTCACTTACTTCTCTAGTATATCCCCTCATCACTCTTTCCAACAAGTGAAGGATTTTGAACCCTTTCCCTACTACCTGTCCAAGGTGTCCTGCCCAATTAAGTCTACTACCAAATGTTATGCGTAGGTATTTACATTTTGAGTCTTCAATAAGTAACTTTTTCCCCACTTTATAAACATAATCAACCTTTAGCTTTTTATCTGTGTACCTACTAAGCTGGCATTTATCACTGTCTCATGATGACTCACCCAGCTAGTTATCCTATCTAGATCACCCAGCAGCTATCTACAGTCTTCTATTGTTATGATCCTTTTATGAAACATTATGTCATCTGCAAACAATCTAACTTGTGACAGTAAACCATAAGTTGCAATCATTCATTAGAATGACAAATAACAACAGTCCCAATACACTATCCTGTGAAACTCCCATGTTCGCTCCTATTTCTTTTGATATTGCATATCCTACCCTAACTTTTTGCTTTATACCTTTTAGGAATTCTTCTACCCAGGAAATCATCTTTTTATCAACTCCAATAGTTTTTACCTTATTAAGCATCACTTGGAGGACTATGAAAAATCTAGTGCTACACTATCAACTTGACTTCCCCTGTCCATTTCATCAGAAATATCTTGCATGTAGCCTACTAACTGAGATTTGCATGAATATCCTTGTGTAAAACTATGTTGCTGACTTTAAAAAACCACTTATGTTCCTCACAGAAATGTCTCATATGGTTGCAATTTTGATCTCTCCATTAATTTAGCCACCACTGACGTCAAGCTGTTTGGCCTATAGTTCTCGACCCTATTTGTCACCCCTCCTTTATGGACCGGAACTACTATCACACTTTTCTAGTCATCTGGTAAACAACAGACTCAATTAAAAGAATGTTTTCAGATAAGGTACAATGTCCCATCCTACTATCTTTAAGACATCTGTAGTAATATTATTCGCACCTGCCCTTTACGCATTTTTAGATTCCCTAGTTCCTTCATGATATCTTCATATAGAATTTCAAATTTTCTAATCTGCTCACTTCCAACTGTGTGGATAGGCTCATTTTCTGATATAACCCCTACAGTTCCATAATTATTGTCCTTAATGGTCTCACTGAACCAGTTACTTAATAACTCTGTCTTTTTTAAATCCTATGTTACTTCTTCTCCATCCTTATCTATAATTCTCTCAATACCCTCTCTTCTCTTCAGTTTCCTGATATAGCTATAGAAAATTCTAGATGCACCAGTCAAATTATATTCTTCATAAACTCATCATTAGCCAGTTTCTTTGACATTATTAAATCCCTGGTTAGTTGTTTCAAGAATTCCCTTCTGCCTTGCTGTTTCATAACTATGTTATGTTCTCATCTCACTAACCTCTTTAAGCTTCTTACCTCCCTGTCCTAGTATGCAGGTTCTGTACTTCTCTTTATTTTCCATTTTGGTATAAACATTTCTTCACCCTTTTTTTAATTATTTCCCTGAACTCTTCCCTCTTCCTCTCCACTGAACTTGTGCCATTCTTCCATTTAATAAAATTAACCCTAAAATATCTTTTTTGTTCCTATTTCCCCGTTCAATTCTGGCCACTGGTTTACTGAATCCCCTTAAATCAATCAGAACTGAATTGTGGTCACTTATTCTTTCAAATATTTGACACCCGATAAGGTTATCATCAGGCTTTATTGGGAAGATATCCAACATGTTTGGCCCCTTGTTTTCTGCTCAACCAACTTTGTAAAGCCTCCTTCCTTAACTAGTGTATTTTCAAATCTATTCCATTGTGTTATTAATCTTATTTTCTACCCAGTTGACACCTGGTAAGTTCAAATCCCTGCCAATAATGACCATACTATGCCCACTTCTGAACTCTGAATATGAATTTAGTTTCTCCCCCAGAGCCTCATCTCTATTATTAATTCTTCCACTAGGGCATGCAGCCAACCCGCTGATGTTTTCTTTTTTATTTCCCCAGAAGTCTACCCCAAGTAACTCATGGTCATGATCTCTGAACAACAGTGAAATGTGGTAGTCTTTGCTAACCAATATGAATAACCCTCCCCCAGTTGCTTCTCTACCTCTGCGGTACACTCTGTAACCATTAGGAAAAACCTCATTGTCTAATACTCCTTCTTTTAACCATTACTATACCCCTATAATTACTTGAGGTTCTTGTATATCTATTAGGTTTGCAATCTCCATTACATTGTTCATTATACTTCTACAGTTTACCAGTAACACTCTTATCACTGTCTTTGCAATATTTTGAGTACTAACTTTCGCCTTTCCAGATCAGCCCCCCTCTGTTATTGTTTCAAAAGCTTCTTCTGTTTATTTAATATTAGTGATTTTTTTTTAACTGTGGATCTACACTCACTATCCCTTTGATTACCTATTTTTATCATCTTACCACCAGCCCCTAATCTAAAAAAAAAAAGGCACAGCCTTAATGCCATCATCACAGGAAGTGGGTTCCCTTACAGCTTTAGCTAACAGCTCAGAAAGTACCCCCTTGCACCTCCTATTTAGGTGTAGGCCATGCCTAGTGAAACCTCACATACTAATGGTCTCCACAGGCACAACCCCCACGACAGAGGTAATGCTGTTCTCAAGCAGCAACTCCATTTCTACATTTACCCGCCTCACAGCATGGTTCAATTACAGCTGGTTATGGTGACTTAGGATTTGCATGAGCTCCACCCTACTGTGTTATGCCTCCTTCAGCACTTTCTTAAGGTCACTCTCAATACTATAATTATTATTTCCATGAATACTGTTCCCCAAACCTCCCACTATCACTACCTTATCCTCGTTGGTGAAACCCCTACAATGTGAACCAATATCCTCTATTACCTGACCTAAAGTTCCACTAGGTTTGAAAAAAAAACTTGTGACCTAGTAACCTATGCCCAGCTGAACCTACAAACGAGGCCCTACACCTCTTCTGTGACTACTACCTAGCAGCAGACCCCTTTTCTTCCTGTTCTTTCCTTGCACACCCTTATTCCTAAAGGTCTGCTATACCTTAGCTACTCCTAGAGCTACATTAAGCTCATCCCCTCCTGACTCTGGTAACAGGTCAAACCTTTTTTTCCTAACAATTTCTGGAGTCTCTGGCTTCTTCATCCTGTTTACCATTTTTCCCAGCCATCCTAATCACCCTCTTATCCATACCCACCATCTCTACTTTCTGCCACTATAGGCTGAGCCTCCACAGGCTTAGCCACCATAGGCCAAACCTCCACCGGCGAAACTACTACAGGCCGAACTTCAAGGGCCTTGATTCTTTCCAACAACTCTCTGATTTTTTCGTCTTTCTCCCTGATCCTTACGCTCATCTCCCAGATATTTTTATCCCTAATGAAAAGTGGACAAAACAATGGAAAAGCATCATTTATTTTCCATGTTACCTCTCCACTTCATGCCCAATGAAACTCCTTTTTACACCCACTGCACCTCACCCCATTCATGTTCCTGTGACAGGTGCCACACTTTCCAGACACAATTTTTCCCAACATGCACTATACTGTACCACTAAACTTCAAGTACCTTCCAGACACATTTTAAAGTAGCAAGAACAACACTCTATTACGGATTAAAATGTGGTGTTACCTATGGTAGATTATTATTGAAAGGAGTAGCTTTTTAAATTATCAGACTCTAATATAGGACAGTTAAACCAGACTACCCACACAACACCTACTGTATACCTGAGAACTGTAACTACATTAGTATACTACTAACCTGGAATAGTACCACTAAACTCTGCTACATATGAGTTAATCAAAGATTAATTAAACAATTTCCCTACTCTCTTCCCAAGTCTACAGACACATAATTTATTTAAGATCCGATAGCTTTAGGAACTACTGTACTGAGCCATTACAAGACCCTCTACGGAACTCTAGATCTACTAAATACCAACGTGCACTATATTGTACCGTTAAACTATAAATACCTGTTTTTTGCTAAGCAAATCAGTTATCACAATGCCAACTTCCCTCAGTTTTCAGAGATTTTTTTTTTTTTTTTTTTTGTTAAACCTGTTAGTCACTTGTCGGAGCCTGCATCCACTCGATCAAATGGTACCAACCCGAGCATCAGCAACTCCTGTAGATCGATAATCTTACATGATACAAAACTTTTGACGCATGATTTTTGGCGTTCCAATTCACAAATAAGACAAAACGTTGTTTCGAAGTATTCTTACGGATGCTATCCTTATGTTTGACCAGCAAGCTTGCCGCAGAAGCCTTGAATTGGATCATTATAACTTACTAATAGGGTAGATTGTCCATCTTCTGTGTGTATGCGTCTATGTTTTGTTCTGTTTTAAATCTGAGAAATTTATAGTTTTTGACGCTAATTTCTGGTTTTTCTCTTTACATTTACGAAAAACTGCCTGAAAATCGTAATAAGAACGTCTACATGCGGGGTTTGATATTAAGACCATTATTTATCATCGGGTGAAATATGGCAGCACTTTATTGCACACAGGAAAACTGATGTGACCCTGTTAACAAAGATGGTAATACTACTAAACTAGAAAAAGCCATAACGCAATGAAATAAGGAAAATTTTCTTCACAACAAAGACATGCAATATTATCCACTTTTTTGCTGCATGACTAGTGTTGCAAATTAAAAAAAAATTTTTTTTCAGCTTTGTGAAAAGAAACATGAAAAAACCTTTCATTTTTTTCTAAATTTGTTTTTTTTTTCTTCAGAAAACAATATATTTGATAAATTATAGTTTTATTTACGGAACTTATATTTTACAAGTGTGTTTTAAATCTTATTGAATCATATAATGTCTTACATAATGATTCATAAATGTATCTATATAGGTAACATAATTTTATCCATCCCCTTCATTTCTTTTCAATCGTTGATTTACGCCAACGGTTGCAAGGAAACAATTCATAATTACTGACAATTTAAGACTCAGTATCACTATACGCTGAGAGTTTAACACGTATACGAACATAAGGAAAGCACAATAAGTGATAAAAGGAAGCAAAAAACCGTAGATAAATTCCTAATTTTTTGAAAATATCCGTAGGTCTACAGATAAATTCGTAGGGCTGGCAGCACTAGTTAAAATAGCAAGTATCAATCCAAACAACGGGAAACGGGGATTCCTTCTCATGCAACCTAGCCTCTTAGGGAAGTCCCCGTTCATAAAAGAAAATTTTAGTCAATGTTGCCAATATGTTCGTAATTTTTTTTTCTACTGAACCAGAAAAAATAGTAGATTAAAAATTAAGATAAATACTTAGATTAAACTCTAAAGCAGTCATATTAAACGATAAATGTCTTAGAAATTTGAGATTTAGTAATTATGAAACAAAACGTGTCCCAGAAAAAAAACATGTTTTTTTCATAGTTTTTTTTCATAATTTTCTTCATGTTTTTTAAGTAAAAAAAACTTTTTTTGCAACACTGTGTATTGCTACATTATTATAAGAGCTTTTACGGTAATAACAGATTCACCATTTAACTAACACACAATGAAAATAATATAAGAAAAGAAATAACCTACTGCCGTCTTTTATGTTCAGTGATGCACACGCCCGTCACTTTCGGAATGCAGTCACAGAAACGACTCGTTCTTCCTTCTAGTTCTTATGGATTCCTCGTTTCTTTTTGGAACAGTTTTTATAACAACTCCACAAGAAATAATACGGAGGAAGTAAATAGAGCGATATTGCTGGCCATGGCCAGAGGGTACAATATGTAGACACCGTCCTGGATAAACGTTAATAAGACAGTGTAAAACTGCTCTATAATACTATTCGCGAGGTTGTTAAGGACTTTGTAACTCATCGGTACCTTTAACCTCTGGTTAATTTATTTCTCTTATTGTGACATAACGGATTTTTTTTTTTTTTTTTAAAGGAGAAAGAACATAATATTTAGCTCCTTGAGCAAGGATGAAAGTTAATAATATATACTCTTAGAGAAAAACAAGACGATATAGGTTGCTATGGAAATAAATACTCGAGAGATTGCGCCTATAGGCGTAGAAGTGTAGATTGGGTGCTTGTGATTATCATTGCCTAAAATAACCTGCATCTTCTGAGATTACCCAATTTCGATGTAATCCCTAGTGGATTAAAATAATATACAATAAACTAGAACTGTTTGAATCGAAAGAACTGAATTCTTTATAATTACTTCACAAATCATCGGTAATAGGTGTGAATAAACATAAACTATTAGTACGCTTGCTTCCACGATTGAAGGGTAGTTAGTACCTAAGGCTGGGGACACCAGCTCACTCGTGTGTTAAATAAAATTCCTAGCTCTGTAGTGGGAAGATAGGAGAGAAATAGCGTTAATATTGTGCGTATTAAAACATTAGCGTTGTTACAAAAACTGTGAGTAGCAACCGAAGTAAGTAACTGAAAGTGTAACTTTAGTGAAGTCGAAATGGAAAACCAAAGTGACGATCTCCTAAAAACTCCTGCAATTAGCAAAATGGAAATTGAGCCGTGAACAGGGGATTGAAAAAAATTTGAATAACCTCAGACTATAAGACTCTACTAAAGCGAAATTAAAATTGTAAAGAAAACTCACCTGATGTGCTACTGAGCACGAATACCCTCTTGATACAAATGATACACATTGAGTCTGAAAAGCAAAAGGGTTGTCGGGTAGCAGCAGATCAAATGGGATTGTTGAGGAATGACATGGAAGTTGGACACGAAAAAAAATTCTTAAATTTATTTAATTTAATATAATTTCGATCGAGCGCTTGCTGCCGTGGCAATTTCCCTATACTTCCATTTTTCTCCTTTCCACTTCTTACCTACTATTATCATCTAATAATTTGAACTTTAAATCTTTTCAGTGTTTTTGATAAACTATTCATCATTTTTCTTGGTAATTTATTCCAATCCCTGACACCTTTCTCTAAGAAAGAAAAATTTCCCACACCCTTATCTAGAACCATATGGTACTACTTGTGAAACTATAAATAGAAGCATTAGAAGAATTAAAGAGATAATACACACATTAAAAAATAAGTTGCCAATTGATGGGTTTGCTAGGAGAAGTGAAGGTCCTGCTGAAAAAACACACACACAAAGATCCGACACAAGCAATACGCTACTCCACGTAATGAGAAAATCGCAGACAGACTCATTTTAAAACAAATTACAAAAATTTCTCCGTAACGCAATACGGATTCGTGAAAGGTCGAAGCACTTAAAGGTTGTTAAAGAGGTAAGCAACTCTTAATCTCCGTACTTCCTTGTAAGCTACATAGAGATATCAGGTGCATTTGATAACACCTGGTGGCCGGGTATCTTAACCAAGTTATAATAATCAAAATATCCAAAAAATCTATAGTGATCAAGGAAAGATTATCTTAGCAGCAGAAAAATATTGCTAGAGTATAAAGGGAAGAGAATGTGTAAAATCACAACTCAAGACTGTGCCCGTCTTCTGTCCTGCACTTGGGAATACACCTTTCAACGACTTCCTCAAATTAGATCTTAAAGAAGGTATTAAAAACTACGCATATGCTGACGATAGCTACTATTCGTAACAGAAAGCAGTGGAAGAAAGGACTAGTGGCAAGGAATTGGAAGGAATTCGGCAATGCCCTTTTTTTGTAAAGAAACCATACCGGCATTCACCCGGAGTGATTTTTTGGAAACCATGTAAGGAAAAGAGGAATGAAGCGTTAAGGAAATAAGTATAGCAAGAAATGAAAAATTGGAAAGAACATGTGCAAATGTTAATTGTAAATTGGGGTTCGGTAGAACACAAGAAGCATGGTCTGTATTAAAAGGACTTCGACAAGGAAAAAAAGCCAAAACTAATAAACGATTGATAAAACTAAGGGAATGGAAAGATATTTTCAAAAATTATTGAATGAGAATAGAGAAGAATTCTTAGAAGAAGGATGATTAGGAAATGAAAATGAGTAAGAACGTGATGAAATACAAATTTCGAAAGACGAAGTGGTTGAAGCATTAAGAACAGGAAATAATGGCAAAACCCCTGAGCCAGGCAGGATCAATTTGGAATTTATGAAATGTGGTGGTGACAAAGTTGTAAAACTTATAACAAAATTGTTCAATAAAAGATTACATGGAGACCCAATACCATTTTCAAGAAAGGATTTCGGAAAGTGTGTTCAAATTATTTTGGTATTTGTGTTATTAATTCACTGATGAAAAATCTTTGGCGAACTAATGATAAATAGATTGGAAGCTCATTTTAAGACTCAAGAAAAACAATGTAAATTTACTGCAGGTAGATCACTTATAGTTCACACTTTCACATTACGACAGATTTTTGGAAATCTAATGTTCGTAGATACACTCATCAGCCAGAACATTATGACCACCTACCTAATAGCCGGTATGTCAGCCTTTGGCACGGATAACAGCGGCGACGCGTCTTGGCATGGAAGCAATGAGGCCTTGGTAGGTCACTGGAGGGAGCTGGCACCACATCTGTACTCACAAGTCACCTAATTCCCATAAATTCCAGGGAGGGGGGCGATGAGCTCTGATGCCACTTTCAGTCACATCCCAGATGTGTTCGATCGGGTTGAGATTGAGATGGGGAGCCAGCACATCAATAGCAACTCGCTACTGTGCTCCTCGAACCACTCCGTCACACTCCTGGCCTTGTGAGATGACGCATTACCTTGTTGAAAAATGCCACTGCCATTCGGAAACATGGACGTCATGTATCGTTGTACGTGGTCTGCATCCAGTGTACGATACTTACTGGGAAACATGGTCGTCATGAAGGGGTCTAAGTGGTCTGTAACCAATGTACGATACCTATTGTGAAGGCCTATCGTTAAGAGTATTCGGTGCAGTGTGTTCAGACACTTCTACTCTGCCCAACCTTAAAGTCTGATGTTAGTTCCACCACACTTCGCCGCCTGTCTTGTTTTACCAGTCTGCCCAGCCTAGGACGTATGACATTTGTAATTAGGGGTGGCCGCCCAACCCCTAAACGTAACGTTTCGACGTGGTTTCACCTTGGTTTCGCCACTTGTTGAAGACACTCACCACAGCACTCCTCAAACACCCGAAAAGTTGTGCAGTTTCCGTATTGCTCGTGCCGAGCCTCCGGGCCATCACAATCTGCCCTCGGTCAGACTCGGATAGATCGCGCAAATTCCTCATTCTAAACACGGATAGCACGCTCATTGATACTACATGCACCGTGCGTGTGTCTGACTAGTAGTCATTCCTCGTCTCGTGACGCTGCTATCACCTGGACGAGTTTATAACAATAGTAGGTAGGTTGTCATAATGTTCTGGCTGATCAGTGTATGTCAGACATACATAACTCCTTACTTACAATAATACAAGAAATGTACAAAAATAGCACATGAAAAATAAAAATTGGTTATGTATTGTCAGAAAAACTTAAAACAAGTCTGCTGCAAGGGTGTCTTATGTCACCAACCCATTTAAAATTTATGTAGATGTTAGTTTGAGAACATGGGCTCGAAAGTAGAATGGACTTAGAAATATCGGATGGAAAGTAGCAGTTTCATTTACTATTCGCCGATGATCAAGTCGTCATAGGACAAGATGGTGAGGATGCAAAATACATATGTAATCTACTATCAGTGGAATATAAAGATCGGGGCTTGAAGATTAACTATCAAAAACCAGAATATATTACTGATGATCTGGATTAATAGTACATAGATGGAATAAGAATTAAAAAGGTAAATAATTTCTGCTATTTGGGTTCAATTTTATAAAGAGAGTAAAAATCAAACATGGAAATTAATAAAAGAATTACTATTAGCCGGAAAGTAATCGGGATGCTCATTTCAATTCTGTCGAGCAAGAACGTTATAAACATAACAAAAAGAAATATATTTAAGTCGTTATTGGAGATTATAGTCTTATGTGATAATGTGGATCATAAACCTTGACAATCAGCTAAAAACATGTTTAGAAGTTGAAATTATTAGAAATGGATTACTGGAAAAGATCAGCAAGAATTTAAATGAAAGAAAAAGAAAGGAATACCGAAATAATAACTCTAATCGAGGTGAAAGAAGAAATGTATGAAGTTATAGAATGAAGAATATTGTAATGGTATGGCCATGTAAGAAGAATGGAAGATACTAGGATACCAAAACTTGTACATGAATCGGAAGTTGAAAAAGAGGACGAACCATGCTTACCTGACTCCGAAATGAACAAACAGCAGTGAGAAGATTTAGTGCAGAAGAGGAGATACACAAGAACGGAGTATCCGGAGAAATATTTAGGGTAGATAAAGTCAAGTTCTGTGTTCCGAGTTTTTATTGTTATGTTGAGTAAAAGATCTGTAGTAAGGAAAATCTCTCTTAATAATAATACAATAATGGAAATCCAAAAGGACGGGGATTCGGGGAACGCAGAAGCACGAGCCACTGAAACAATATAAATAATGACAAGATTGCAAAACAAAAGGCTAGACTAAAGTTTACACCAGAAAAAACACGTATTACTGCTAAATTACTGCTACATCAAAAAGATGGAAACAATAGAGGAAACCACAAAGGACAAATTAGACGCTTAAACACAGGCATGTCAGTCTCAATAAAAATGAACGGACTGGCAATGAAACATGTAATATCTCAAGTTTCGCTTTGAATTAGAATAGGAACATTTACGTAGAATTGTAAGCAACAAACTATAAATAAAATATCTATCTCAAAGCCTAAGAAGAATAGTCAGAGCAAACTGAAGCTTGGCAAATAAAGCGATAGTGACGATATATCGAGGCGCAATGGAAGTGTGTGGTGGGCGGACAGCTTAAAGCAACAGACAGAAAATAACGCAGACTAAATGATCAGCACTAGTAATGGCAACAAGCGCTTACAGGACTGTATGCCATGAATTTTTACATGTAGTTGTTGGAGTTCTACCCACAGATATCTTGGCCGAAGAAAGATGGAGAATACGGCAGAGAAGAAGCCTAAATGAGGATGGAAACGTAAAAAAAGCGGAAGAAAGAGAGAAGTAATTGATGCCACGGAACTGAAACAAGAAAATATTTCCCGGAATTTATGAAATCGGTATACCTGAACCATCATTTTACACAATTTCTAACAGCCCACGGAAACTATGAATCCATATTACCACAGTTTGAAGTCACAAAAGACGGATAGCTGGCCTCGGTAGCGTGCTCCGCGTGCCGAAGGACGCCGGTTCGAATCCGGCCGCGGGCATGGATGTTTAAATGTTGTGTGTCTGTGTGAATGTCCTGTGCGTCCTGTGGTGTCCATACTTAGGAATTAAAAGCCTACTGGAAAAACTAATTCACTGGAAGAGATATCATAAACACATTGAGCCGGCTGAATGGCTTAGTTGCCAAAAAAATAAAAACCGGAAACGTCACCACCTGCATGGTACCAGATACATCACAGCACGTACTATTTGACTGCCTTAGTATGTCCAGCAAGGTGGCGACGAAGTATGGAAGCTATTTGTGCAAACATGTACGAAGATATGAATCAATAAATAAGACCGGAGTGAACAGGAGTAGCGAAGAAAAGAAAACAGACCATGTACTGAAGAAAAGAATAATACAGCAGAACAAGCACAAAAATGGAAAGAAGTGAGAAGAAAATCGAATGAAGAATAGAAGATAACGAAGAACTTGGAAAAAAAGAGAGAAGACAATCAGGAAAGTGAGAAGTATTTCTAAGAACTATCATGGAAAAATGACAAACCCGAGTGGCAAGAGAACAGCATCAAACCGACTCTGTTGAAGAATAGATAATGAAGAAAAACAAGTTGAGAGGCTTGTCGATATGAGCATACTGCTCGGAAGACAGGATTGGACGATGGCGCGCTGTGGCAGCACCACAAATTTTGGTGGTCTTTTTGGGATCCATAGCTTAACGCCAGGTGGAGTGCAAAATCGTCTGGATTTAATTCATTTCGTACAAAGTCCAAGTGAAGCGAAGCAGTACGCCAATAATAAGCAATCAATGAGGTTTTTTTTCCAGAACATCATACCACATTGTAATACGTCGTTGAATAATCATTGTGGCTGTTGACTCTACTGAGAATTCACAAAGGGCTCACTAATTCCAATACTGTCTGTGAATGGAAGAACAAAGTTAGTCGCTAGAGAGCACTTGTATGGGTTCGGAAGAGTGCGAAGTAAAATTGCCAGGCATTTTGTGAATGAACCATACCGGAATTCATCTGATGTGTTTTCCGAAAATCTGCATGGTCGGACCGGGTATCGAATCGGCGTCCTTCCTAATGTCGTGTCGGAACGTTATCGCCTATATTCCACGCTCGCTCTGTGATTCAAGTACGCTACCGAATGCGTGCAGCTAATAACTTGTCGGAAAAAAATTGACTATGAAACTGGTTTGAATAAAATTTAACACAGTTATGAACTATACTCG